>SJYC01039173.1:0-10992 GCA_006408675.1 Madoqua kirkii | reverse complement strand
TGTTTCCTTAACTAGCAGTCTAGATGCTGCTGTGAAGCTATTTTTTTAGTTGTGACCAATATTTAAATCAGTAGACCTTGAATAAAGTAGATTGCCCTGCACAAGTGGATGAGCATTAATCAATCCGTTGAAGATCTTAAGAGAAATGACAGGTCTCCAGAAGAGGAAGGAATTCTGCCTCCAACCTGACTTCAGACTCAAGATTGTAACATGACCTTTTTCCTGGGTCTTCAGCCTGCTTGCTTGCCCGGTATATTTAGGATCTGACAGCCCCCATAAGCACATCAGAAGATGCTCAACATCACTAATTAACAGAGAAATGCAAATTAAAACCACAAGGGACTTCCCCAGTGGTCCAGTGGTTAACGATCTGCCTGCCAGTGCAGGGGACACAGGTTCCATTCCCTGTTGGGGAAGATCCCCATGCTGTGGGGCAACTAGTCCCACACACCACACTTACTGAAGCCCCAAAGCCCTGGAGCCCACGCTCTGCAACCAGAGAAGCCACCATAGTGAGAAGCCCATGCACCCCAACTGCAGGGCTGTATATATAAATACATATATGAAGAATTATACAGACATATAAAGCATTAATTTCATATATGCCTGTGTGTTCAGTCACTAATGTCCAACTCTTTGCAACCCCATAGACTGTAGCTGCCAGGCTCCTCTGTTCATGGGATGTCCCAGGCAAGGATGCTGGAGTGGGTTGCCATTTTCTTCTCCAGGAGATCTTCTCAACCCAGGGACTGAACCTGCATCTCTTACATGTCCTGAATTGAAGGCAGATTTTTTACCACTACACCACTGGGGAAGCTGTATGTGTGTGCATGCACACACACATACATATATGCTGTCCTTAGTCACTGAGCTGTGTTTGACTCTTTGAAACCCCATGGACAGTAGCCCACCAGGCTCTCTG
This sequence comes from Madoqua kirkii, assembly GCA_006408675.1. NCBI lineage: Eukaryota > Metazoa > Chordata > Mammalia > Artiodactyla > Bovidae > Madoqua > Madoqua kirkii. The sequence goes on along the minus strand of SJYC01039173.1, from coordinate 10,070 downwards.
TCCATGGGATTCTCCAGGCAAGAATACTGGAGTGGGTTGCCATGCCCTCCTCCAGGGGATCTTCCCAACTCAAGGATCGAACCCAGGTCTCCCTCATTGCAGATGGATTCTTTACTGTCTGAGCCACCAGGGAAGCCCAAGAATACTAGAGTGGGTAGCTTATCCCTTCTTCAGGGGATCTTTCCAACCTAGGAATCACACCAGAGTCTCCTGCATTGCAGGTGGACTCTTTACCAGCTGAGCCACCAGGGACAGGCTACCCACTCCAGTGTTCCTGCCTGAAGAATCCCCTTGGACAAGCTACAGTGCACAGGGTTGCAAAGAGTCGGACACAACTGAGCAACTAAGCACAGCATGTATGTGTGTGTGTGTGTGTGTCTGTGTGTGTGTGTGTGTGTGTGTGTGTATAGAGAATATGGCTTCCCCATGGTGTAGTGGTAAAGAATCGGCCTGCAATTCAGGACATATGAGAGATGCAGTCAAATATACTTCAGCTAAAAAGTACTTGAAAAAGTTAAATACATTTTAAAAAATGAGCCAATTTCTTAAAATCAATCTGTTTCACGTATAACATACACACACATAAACACTTATATACACATATATAGGGCTTCCCTGGTGGCTCAGAGGTTAAAGCGTCTGCTTCCAATGAGGGAGACCCAGGTTCGATCCCTCGGTTGGGAAGATCCCCTGGAGAAGGAAATGGCAATCCACTCCAGTATTCTTGCCTGGAGAATCCCATGGATGGAGGAGCCTGGTAGGCCACAGTCCACGGGGTGGCAAAGAGTCAGACACAACTGAACGACTTCACTTCATTTTGTGTGTGTGTGTATATATATATACACACACACACACACACACATATATATATATATACACACACACACACATATACACACATATACACACATATATATGTGTACACGCATATATATATGTATGTATGTATATGTATATACATATACACATATATGTGTGTATACACACACACACATACACACATTATATATATATATATACACACATCCTATTGCTTCTGTTTCTCTGGAAAATCGTGACTGATACAGCCGTTATGCAGGATAAAAACAGCAATCCGGCCTTCCCTGGTGGCTCAGTGGTAAACATCCTCCTGCCAATGCAGGCAACAGGGGTTCAGTGCCTGGCCCAGGAAGATCCCACAGGCCGCGGAGCAACGAAGCCTGTGCACCGCAACTACTGAGCCTGCGCTCTAGAGCCCGGGAGCTGCAACTAAAAGCGCTCATGCCCCGGAGCCCGAGTTTTGCAACAAGAGAAACCACGGCCTTGAGAAGCCCACACACTGCAGCTGGAGAGTGGCCCCTGCCCACCACAAACAGAAAAAAGTCCTGACAGCAATAAAGACCCAGAACAGCAACAAAGAAATAGATGAAAGTATTAAAAAAAGATGCAAAAAACAAACAAACAAACAAGCAATCTGTTTTCTCAGGAACTTAGTTTCAAGGGCTATGTAGAAGGCTGGAATTTAGTATTGCCGAGATTACCCGCATGAATTTAAGTTCTTAATAAGAGCCCAACTTGACACATATGTTGGTGAGTGATACATCAGCTGTCCAAAACAGTCCTTTGCCCTGTCCCGAGAGATGAGCCAATTGCAGCTTCTGTGTGTTTGTTTTCAACGGAGCCTCAGTGGAAGTAATTGCTTAGGTATTCAGGGTCTTATTATACAGAAATAAATATATACTTAAAATAGTAGGATCACACTACAAGGTGAGATCCTCACACTGAGAGTTACCTAGGAACTGAGATCTTATGAAGGAATATTTAAGTCAAACCTCCAGTCTTTTTTCTACTCTAGGCCATAAATTCATTGATGGGAATAGCAGGCAAAAATCTTCATGAGTTAAGTTCATATTCCCTCTCTGTTTCTCTCGGCCCCTAGTATGCATTTGCAATTTGTGATATGCAGTTGTAATTATGTGCTTGCATGCTCAGTTGCATCCGATTCTTGCGACTCCATGGCCTGTAGCCCACCAGGCTTCTCTGTCCATGGGATTTTCCAGGAAAGAATGCTGGAGTGGGTTGCCATTTCCTCCTCCAGGAGATCTTCCAGACCCAGGGATCGAACCCAGGTCTCCTGCATCTTCTTCACTGCAGTCAGATTCTTAATCACTTAGCCACAAGGGAAACCCCATGCGATGTGAGTTACATGTAAATGCATGTTGGATGTGACTTTACTGTACATTAAGAGTGATGGTCTGAGTTTCTATCAGATTTACTGAACAAATTCCCTGAGACTGTGGTGTGCTATTAAAGTGGCCTAATTTTGCATTATAAGGCCTCTTTATATCTGTCCCCCAAAGAGTCATCAAGTTTGGATAGAAATATGAAAGAGACCTCTCTGATCTTGACACAAAAAATGCCAGCATAAGTAGTCCCATGGAAAGCCTGTCTTAAAAATTGCTGAGTGGGGACTTCCCTGGCATGCCAGTGGTTAAAACACCACCTTTCAATGCAGGGGGTACGGATGCAACCCTTGGTTGGAGAATTAAGATCCCACATGCCACCAGGCAGCATGGTAAAGAAAAAAAATTGTTGCACTGGACTCTGCAACCATCAGTGTAAATTCAAATGTTTCCAAAGAATAAAGAAAATAAAACAGTTGGTCTCTTTGTGAACAGAAGCCCTACCATACCACCTTGTATGTGATTTCCCAGGTGGCTCAGTAGTAAAGAATCCACCTTCTAACACAGGAGACATGAGTTCAATCCCTGGGTTGGGAAGATCCCCTGGATGAGGAGATGGCAACCTACTCCACTATCCTTGCCTGGAAACTCCCATGGACAGAGGAGCCTGGCAGGCTACAGTCCATGGGGTCACAAAGAGGCAGACACAACTGAGCACACAGGCATATATACTTCATATACGACTGAAAAATCACAAATGTAATCAACTTTTAGCATATAGCATATCAATGTCTGCAGAGATGAAAAAGTAGTTATGCTTATACTAAAAAATAATATTCTTAATGTTTCTTTTCATAACACTGGCAAAAGAGTTTGGCCACTGTTCCTAACAGCCACCTAGTTTTCTGGTACGTGTATCTCACATGAGATGTAACATATACAGACAATACATGTATTAGCTGGGAAGAGGCAGTTTCATTCTTCTTGCTGCTGCTAAGTCACTTCAGTGGTGTCCGACTCTGTGCGACCCCAGAGATGGCTCCCCCGTCCCTGGGATTCTTCAGGCAAGAACACAGGAGTGGGTTGCCATTTCCTTCTCCAATGCATGAAAGTGAAAAGTGAAAGTGAAGTTGCTCAGTCATATCCGACTCTTAGCGACCCCATGGACTGCAGCCCACCAGGCTCCTCCATCCATGGGATATTCCAGGTAAGAGTACTGGAGTTAGCTTCTCTCATTTCTGAATCTGAAGAAAATTTCAAGTGCAGTTCTGTGCATACCAAAAGAGACTGGAAACTTCTGATAAATGTCCTGTTATTTTTCTTCTCAGACCTTTTTGTATGAAGCTAATTTTTCTTTTTTGTTTGAGTAGTTCTGGCGTTATTATCGGAGGTCTAGCTTAACTCTGGTAAGGTTCCTATAATAATTCGAAGCTGGTAGCCATCTTTGTAAGATGGGCCCTCTCTGTGAATCCTTACACTCTGCTCTCCACACGTTTGTGCAGTCCCCTTCTACCCTGGGCCAGTCAATGGGATCAATAGACCGTGAGAGTGGCAGTATGTGCTTCCAGGCCTGGACATTAAGCTACACTGCAGCTCTGCTCTGCTCTCCTGGCTCACTGGCTCTCAGAGCAGCCAGCTGCCACGCTCTGAGGATATGCCCAAGCAGCCCTTGTAGAGCCTCAAGCACACAGGAGTGGAGACTGTGCCGACCTGCAGCCACGTACGTCAGAAGCCGCGACGGAAGCCCATACTGTAACTCTGGTCAAGGCGTGACTCAAGCCCCAGTTTAAGAGGGACCCGAATCCACAAGTGCACGGCCAAGCCACTCTTGAAATCTCAAGAGTTCATAAATCATTATTGCTGTTTTAAGCCATTGCATACGTAAGAGGTGATTTGTTAGAACTGAGAAGGATAAAGGGCTCCCTACCAGATCAGTAAACAAAGGATGCTGCGACCATGAAGCCGCCGGGACGGTGAGTCCTGGGGGACCTGAAGATGGAGACGGAGCTAGTTTAAGAGGGACCGAATCCACAAGTGCACGGCCAAGCCACTCTTGAAATCTCAAGAGTTCATAAATCATTATTGCTGTTTTAAGCCATTGCATACGTAAGAGGTGATTTGTTAGAACTGAGAAGGATAAAGGGCTCCCTACCAGATCAGTAAACAAAGGATGCTGCGACCATGAAGCCGCCGGGACGGTGAGTCCTGGGGGACCTGAAGATGGAGACGGAGCACCGCTAAGTGCTCCGTCACTGCGGCCACTCCACCCGTGCGCCCGAGGGGACTCAGCACAGGGCATCCTGGGAAAGAACAGGAAGCTGGCCCTAGGTAGCTAAGGTGCAGATCCGAGGAATGATTTCAGTGAGCACAGACTCTTGTGTCTTCCCATACACAGAAAAGCATTAAATTCTTTGAGATATCTGGTTTTCTTTACTAACAATCATCTTTTGCTTTTCATTGTGAAGTCCTGGTCTTTTAGCTCCTCCCTTACCTCTTCCGAGCAGTCCCTCAGAGTAATCTGAGAGGCTTGAGGCTGAGAAAGTCCACCAAATAAAACATGATTCTCAACTTTTAGCTGGTATGTTTTTTTCAGTTGACAGCAGGAATACATAACTAATGCAGAGATAATATCGATCATGATTTTATTTTTAAAATGACTTTTGTGGTGGCAAGATGATGAAACGAACCATGTCTGACATCAGTTCCTGTGATTTGTAACTGATATACTTCTGCACCCTTACTCTGTAAGTTGTCTTACTTGTTGCTCAGTCATTAAGTCGTGTCTGACTCTTCGACCCCATGAACTGCAGCACACCAGGCTTCCCTGTCCTTTGCTATCTCCCTGAGTTTGCTCAAACACATATCCACTGAGTCAGTGATGCCATCCAACCATCTCATCCTTGGCTACCCCCTTCTCCTCTTGCCCTCAACCTTTTCCAGCATCAGGGTCTTCTCTAATGAACTGGCTTTTCACATCAGCAAGCTAAAGTATTGGAGCTTCAGCTTCAGCATCAGTCTTTTCAATGAATATTCAGGACTGATCTCCTTTAGGAGGGACTGGTTGGATCTTCTTGCAGTCTAAGGGGCTCTCAAGAGGCTTCTCCAACACCACACTTCAAAAGCATCAATCCTTTGCCATTTAGCATTCTTTTTAGTCCAACTCTAACATCCATACATGACGACTGGAAAAACCATAGCTTTGACTAGACAGACCTTCGTTGGCAAAGTCTTGGTTTGTCATGCTTTTCTTCCAAGGAGCAAGTGTCTTTTAATTTCATGCCTGGATATGTTTCTAGATATTGAAGACTACATACAATTATAAAAACGTTTTTCAGTCCAAGATTTGACTTTAGGAATTACTAACAGCTGTATATGTTAATTACTAATACTGATAGCATAACATAATACTGATAATAATAAGTTACTAACATCTGTAGTCTTACTAGATGACTGGTTTATTATAAAAGGATATATAACTCAGGAACAGCCAGATGGGAGAGGTGCAGAGGGCAAGGTGTGTAGGAAGGGCTGTAGACTCCATCCTTCCCCTGGGCACACCACTCTCCTGGCTTCTCCACGTGTTCACTGACTCAGTTCTTCAAAAACCATCCTTCTGGGGTTTTATGGAGGTTTCATTATACAGGTGTGACTGATTAAACCACTGGCCATTGGTGAATGATGTGACCTTTAACCTCTCTCCCCTCCTAGGAGGTCAGGGAGGCAGAACTTGACAGTTACAACCTCCCAACACATGGTTGGCTCCCCTGGCATCCAGCCCACATCCTTGGGGGCTTTCCAAACGTCACCTCACTAACTCAGTCAGGGTTGAAATGGGTTTGTTATTACTAGCAAGACACCTTTATCCCTCTTGGTGCTCCCGTGGTGGCTCAGACGGTAAAGTGTCTGCCTGCAATGCAGGAGACCCAGGTTTGATCCCTGGGTCAGGAAGATCCCCTGGAACAGGAATCAGCAATCCACTCCAGTACTCTTGCCTGGAGAATCCCACAGATGGAGGAGCCTGGTGGGCTACAGTCCACGGGGTCACAAAGAGTCGGACACGACTGAATGACTTCACTTTCTTTTCTTTCTTTCATCACTCTTATCACTTAGGAAATTCCAAGGGTTTTAGGAGGTTTGTCCCAGGGATGAGGACAAAGACCAACCATATATTTCTTATTATAAACCACAATATTGCAGAAACATTCGAGGAGCAGTTGTGGAGTGAGCCCAGAGCAAACAGCAAAGAGAAAGGGCTTGAGGTGGGAGGGAGATGGTGAGGCTCAGGAGCATCAGAAAGCCCACTGACTGGAAGCAGGAGAGAATGCTTAGAGGGTAAGAGGTGGGTGGGGCAGAGAGCAGGCCCGTGGGAAGGTGAGGCTGGGACACGTGGACTCCTGTGGGCTTTCTGCTGAGTGAGGCAGGAAGCCATTCAAGCCACGGGGCAGAGAAGGGGCGCTGTAAATTTAAAACCTGAAAAGAAAGTGTCAGGATGTATAGAACCACAGACTCTCGTGCACCAAGTTCATCCAGTCTAGAGGAGAGTGTCTCAGAACACTGGGAAGTTCAGTGTGCAGGTACCCGATCATGTATCAAGGTCATTTTGGAGAGAGGCACAACATAATATGTATGAGAAGGTACATCCTGGTTAGCAAAGAGAATTAGAGTTCTCCAGAGAAGCGGAACCACTGCACCTGCAGGAGACTGGTTTCAGGACCTCCCACGGATACGAAAATCCAAGGATGCTCAAATCAGTTATACAAAATGGGGTAGTAGTTGCATATAAACTCCCCACATTTTCCTATATACTTTAATTCATCTTTAGATCGGGCTTCCCTAGTGGCTCGGATGGTAAAGAACCTGTCTGCAATGCGGGAGACCCAGGTTCAGTCCCTGGGGTGGGACGATCCCCTAGAGAAGGCAATGGCAGCCCACTCCAGTACTCTTGCCTGGAAAACCCCATGGATGGATGAGCCTGGTAGGCTACAGTTCATGGGGTCACAAAGAGTCAGACACAACTGAAAGACTTCACTTTTACGTTAGATCAGTTATAGAACTTAATACAATGTAAACACTGTGTAAATAGTTGCAAGTACAAGTAAACGTTAGTTGCTGTTGCACAGTAAATGTAAGTTTTGATTTTTGGAACTTTCTGGAATTTTCTTTCCTTTGGAATATTTTTTATCCATGGTTATTTTAATCCACAAATACAGAATCCAAGGATACAGAGGCCAACTGTCATCCTATTTTTATTTGAGACCCTATAATGAGACCTAAAAAATTGCCTTCCCAAACCATGAACTCACTATGATATTCAATCAAAAGAGGAAGACCCTCTCCCTACCCTCCAGAATAATGTGTCTGTCTCCACTGGAGGTAGCTACAGGTCCAGCTCCATACTCTGAAAATTGATTGTTGAAAATATTGGAACATTTATCTTGCCTTTACTTTAGAAACTATATTTCAGAGTGACTAAACAGGTAAAATAATTGATTCAGGCAACATTCATCATTAGATGAGAAAAACTTTGGGTGAAAGACCGATGGGGAACAGAGTGTCAAGCGCCACGCCAGAGATTACCTGCTGGTTGAAAGAGGGAAAGAGTTCTTCCATGAGGAATTAGGCTTTCATTACCGGAATTCATCAGATCTTAGCGTCATATTAGTAATGGGGCAGCCAGATATTTTGAGCATCCTGGTACGTTGAAACACAAAGCACAAGACATCATCTTTGAAGTATTCTTACCAAAAATGCTTAATATTTTTACTAAGCCTGAGCAGGATTTTAGGTCTAAATTACAGGTGACAAGAAGTAGAACCGTGTCTGTGCTAAGTTGCTTCAGTCGTGTCTTTGCAACACTATAGACTGTAGCCTGCCAGGCAGGCTCCTCTGTCCATGGGATTCTTCGGGCAAGAATACTGGAGTGGGTTTCCATATTCTCCTCCAGGGGATCGTCCCGACCCAGGAATGGAACTTGTGTCTTTTATGTCTCTTGCCTTGGCAGGCAGGTTCTTTACCGTTAGCACCACCTGGAAAGCCTGAGAAGTAGAGGGGATAGGTTAAATGACTGCATGAGGGAGCAACCAACCAAATCCAGCGTGTGGGACATTTTGCAGAAAGACTGATGTGGCTGTCTCAATAAAACACTGGCATTCAACAAAGAAAAAGCATGGAATTGTTCTACATGAACTCAAATCAACTGTAATAAAGTGGTTTTTTAAGGACAATTGGGAAAATTCAAATAGAGGCTGTGTGTAAAATGGTATTAGGGAATTAATTTTTGTATGTGTGACAAAAGAATATGGTTCTGAAAGATGCTGTCCTTTTTATTTAGGTTTGAGATGCTATGATGTTTGTAATTTACTTTAAAATGTTTCAGGAAATTATGTAAAACAAAATGAGAAGCAAAAAGAGGGCAAATGATCCTTGCTGAATCTAAGTGATGGGTTCATTAAGTAATTCTTTGTACTTTTCTGAATATTTAAAAATCTTCTTATACAAAAGTTAAAAGGGTTCTGTGGGGCTCCTAGGAAGAATAAATTAAGAGGTTTCAGGAATCATTTAACATTTGAGAAGTCACATTCAAACAGAAATTGATGGATATAATAGTGAACTTTGCAATAAGCCTGTCTCAAAGACTGTTTATCCAATTCCCCCCAAAAATCCACCACTAACAACAAAAACTTAACAGCTGCTTGAGAGAAATTCAGGGTCATGATAGCACACTGGTCAGGCCCTTGCTGCTCAAGAGTGGACCAGACCAAGGACCAGAAGCCTTGAGTTCTAGCCCCGGGGCTGCCAACTGTTATTTCTTCTAACCTGAGCCTGACTGTTCTTGTTCCAAAGCGAGGAATCTGCATCTGTTCAACTCCAGGAACATTTCTCAGCCATGAACAATGTTCCAGCACTGAGTTAGGTGCCTCTGAGATGAAGAATGATCCTATAAGGCTTCTCATTTGTAGAAAAAACAGAAAAGGCAGTAGGAAAGACAGACAGTAAAGGCAAGCTAGGGAATTCCCTGGTGGCCTAGTGGTTCAGTTCAGTTCAGTCGCTCAGTCGTGTCGCTCTGAGACCCCATGGACTGCAGCACACCAGGCCTCCCTGTCCATCAACAACCCCCAGAGCCTACTCAAACTCATGTCCATCGAGTCGGTGACACCATCCAACCATCTCATCCTCTGTCGTCCCCTTTTTCTCTAGCCTTCAATCTTTCCCAGCGTCAGGGTCTAGTGGTTAGGATTCAACACTGGCCCAAGTTCAATCCCTGGCTGGAGAGCTTAGATCCCACAACCCATGAGGTATGGCCAAAATTAAAAAAAAAAAAGCCAAGCCAGCCGGGCACTGATCAGGACTATGAAGGTGGACAGTCAAAGCACACTGAAGATTACTCAGAACTGAAGCAGATACTACTGGCACTTTATTACAGCAGCCCAAACAAAGGCAGGTGCATAAAATACATAGGATTACAAAGGAAAGATTGTTGAACTCTACTACCCAAATGTAGTTAAAATTTGTGATATGTAATGTATTTAATTAATGCATTGCAAGCTCTAGTGATGAATCTAATAACTGCTATGATTTCAAGGGAGCAATAAGTATAAACAATATTTGGCATCAGATGCAATGTGACATAAAACACCTGGAATTTCCAAGAATAACAGAGCCGTTGGTGTGGCTATGGTCTGTTGTCTCATTCATAATTGAAGAGCTTGCTCAATTTCAGTTGAAAGTTGGTGAAAATAATGACCCAATTCTGTTACCAGCTAAGTTTCAGTTCAGTTCAATCACTCAGTCATGTCTGACTCTTTGCGACCTCGTGGACTGCAGTACACCAGGCCTCCCTGTCCATCACCAACTCCCAGAGCTCACTCAAATTCATGTCCATTGAGTTTGAGATGACATCCAACCATC
>SJYC01039172.1:0-16496 GCA_006408675.1 Madoqua kirkii | reverse complement strand
TCACTCAGTCATGTCTGACTCTTTGCGACCTCGTGGACTGCAGTACACCAGGCCTCCCTGTCCATCACCAACTCCCAGAGCTCACTCAAATTCATGTCCATTGAGTTTGAGATGCCATCCAACCATCTCATCCTCTGTCATCCCCTTCTCCTCCTGCCTTCAGTCTTTCTCAGCATCAGGGTCTTTTCAAAGAGTCAGTTCTTCCCATCAGGTGGCCAAAGTACTGGAATTTCACCTTTAGCATCAGTCCTTCGAATGAATATTCAAGACTGATCTCCTTTAGGATGGACTGGTTGGATTTCCTTGCAGTCCAAGGGACTCTCAAGAGTCTTCTCCAACACCACAGTTCAAAACCATCAATTCTTTGGTGCTCCGCTTTCTTTATAGTCCAACTCTCACATCCATACATGACCACTGGAAAAACCATAGCCTTGACTAGACAGAACTTTGTTGGCAAAGTAATGTCTCTGCTTTTTAATATGCTGTCTAGATTGGTCTGTCATAACTTTTCCTACAAGGAGCAAGTGTCTTTTCACTTCATGGCTGCAGTCACCATCTGCAGTGATTTTGGAGCCCCCCAAAATAAAGTTTGCCACTGTTTCCATTGTTTCCTCATCTATTTGCCATGAAGTGATGGGACCAGATGCCATGATCTCAGTTTTCCGAATCTTGAGCTTTAAGCCAACTTTTTCACTCTCCTCTTTTACTTTCATCAAGAGACTCTTTAGTTCTTCGCTTTCTGCCATAAGTGTGATGTCATCTGCATATCTGAGGTTATTGATATTTCTCCCGGCAATCTTGATTCTAGCTTGTGCTTCATCCAGTCCAGTGTTTCTCATGATGTACTCTGCATATAAGTTAAATAAGCATGGTGACAATATACAGCCTTGATGTACTCCTTTCCCAATTTGGAACCAGTCTGTTGTCCCATGTCCAGTCCTAACTGTTGATCAAACCCCCCTGAATTTTATCCAAAGACCCCTTGAGAATACCAGTTAAGAATGTCTGCGCGTGACGCTGTCCTGCTTACCCTGAAAACAGGTACAGCACTAATGGAGGTATTGTTAGGATCTTGCTGAGTTCAGGGAGAACGCAGATCTGAGTTTACTCACTGATTCTTTTAGGTGAATTAGTTTGGGAGCAGGAGATCAACACAGGCTCCCCCAGATTCTCCCTACAGCGGAGCTATCAATCATACAGAAGAAAAAGAATCCTTATAGCAGGCAACTATCCCAGACATCACAATGTAAACAACCACTGCAAGTGCGCAATGTTCAAAATGTTAGCAGTAGGACGTATGAATATGAGATCACGTGACACCAGACCCAAAATGCATAACCAGAACGATCTCAAGTAAATAATCAGATAAGCCAAAATCGAGGGACCCTGTATGCAACCAGGCACCTTTTCTCTTCAAGTGTTCACGCTTTGATAAAGAAAGGCTGAGGAACTGTCTCAGATTATAGGAGATTAAAGTGGTTGGCTATTAAATGTCTTTCTTAACCTGGGATTGGATCCCATCTTGAAAACAAAGGTTTATAAAGGATATTAAGTAGACAACTGAAAAAATACAAACATGGAAAATATGTTACACAATAAGGCTGTATTAATATCAATTTCTTGAATCTGATGATTTTCCTGAGATTATGTAAAAAAACGTCTTTGTTCTTAGTGGATATACCCTGGATTATTCAGCTGTCAAGGGGACATATTAGACTTAACAGTTCAGCAAAAATAAGTCTCTCTGTATATTACATAGATACAAGGTATAAATATCAGATGCATATGCACACACATAGACATATATATCTATACAGACATATAGACATATATCTATACAGACATATAGACATATATAACTATATGTACATACAGACATATACATATTTGGAGGGAGAGAAGAGTTTGTGAGCAAATGAGACAAAAATGTAAACAAATGGTGCATCTAGATAAAAGGTACAAAGAAGTTCACTGTCCTGTAGTTACAACCTTTTTGTGGGCTTGACTTTTTTCCAAAACACAAAGTTTGAAAGAAATTTAAAAGCCCACCGTCCAGAGGCAGCTATTACAAACACTTTAGCTACTGTTACCTCTGATCAACACCAGACTCTCTGTTAATTAGCTAATGCGTGTTAAAAATGAGTTTCATTGTGTAATCATGGTGCTCAGATGTGGGGATTAGCTGGAATTACAGTGCAGCCCCCCCTCCAAGTCTGAGCAGGGGATAAGAAGCCGGCCAGTCCCATGGCCTGCAACCCTCTGAACCACTCTCAGTGCAGGGGCTCACTGGAGGCGTTTGTTCCTGAAACCAGAGAAACGACACTGGAATTATAACCAGTGTCCACCCTGAGTGAACCTTTCAGAGAAGGACGCTTTGGAGGCTAAAGTCTTACAGCCTGGGCTACATGGGACATCGGAGGGTTGCTGGCTCAGCTTGCTCATGAGTCTATGTGGTGGAATTCATCCAGAGTGTGTTTTTGTCAAGACTTTCTCCTTCTCTTCCTTATTTTTATTTTATGGCTTTCTGGAGGTGTACCTTACACATACCTCGCCATTTTTAGTGAATTTTGTAAATACACAGTCTGCTGTATTCATTTTATATACTTTTATTTATTTGACTGCCCCAGGTCTTATTCGCAGCACACAGCATCTTCCATCTTCACAGCGGCATGCAGGGTCTTTAGTTTCAGCATGCAGGATCTAGTTTCCCCAACTAGGATGGAATTGAAAGTGAAAGTTGCTCAGTTGTGTCCTACTCTTGTGACTCCATGGGCTATACAGTCCATGTAATTCTCCAGGCCAGAATACTGGAGTGAGTAGCCTTTCCCTTCTCCAGGGGATCTTCCCAACCAGAGATCAAACCCAGGTCTCCCGCATTGCAGGTGGATTCTTCACCAGCTGAGCCACAAGGGAAGCAAACTATTTCTTACATATGGACATTTAGGTTGCTTGAATATTCGAGCTACAAGTTATGCTGTAATAAATAACCATTATAATTTTTTTGTATTGTTAGGGGTAACTGAGGATAGTACCCAGAGGTGCTATTTCTATGTCAAGGGGTAAAAGCTGTGTAATTTCCTTAGGTACCGGTCAGTTCCCCTGGACAGAGGTGGGACCGTTTTGAACACCCATCAGTCATGTTGTTTGAGTACCCGCTGCCTCCCAGCCTCCCGCAGAGTCGTCTGTCAAGACCCTGGGTTCTGCCCTTCAGACAAATGGCAGGGGTACTGTCACTTAGGCTGGTCTCATCATGCGCATAGAGCTTGCAACCTTCCACCAATGAAGCAGCTCCTGAGACCTTATTTTAGAGAAACGGCTTCAACTCGGGCTCCAAGGGCTTCTCCTTTGGTCCCAACTCCTCTTTCCTCCCTGTCAAGACAGAGAGGTCAGTCAGACTGTAGGAAATGGGACCCTCACTGCCATCACCATCGTCATCAAAGGTGCCTAACATGAGAGGGCACTCTGCCCCCTGGTGACATGTCGAGCCATTTACGTGGAGCTGGACAACCTGCCCAGCTCTCTCACTGCCCCCTCAGCCCCCACAGCAACCTCCTCCAGGTACAGATAATCCTCCTTGCTAAGTGCCAGGTAAAAGGTTCAGAGAGATGAAGCTCACCCAGCCAGTGAGAGGACAGTCCATTCCAGAGACCACATGCTCAGAGCCCCAGTCCATGCCTGCAAAGGGTGGGAACGGTCCGCAATATGACTCACTTCTGACACCAAAGGCCAGTCCACCAGTTCATACAACCACTGTCGATAATCCACTAGAAGGACTCTCAGAACTTGATGCTATTATACACACAGTTACAGTTTATTACATCAGTCAGTCAGCTCAGTCGCTCAGTCGGGTCTGACTCTTTGTGACCCCATGGACTGCAGCACGCCAGGCCTCCCTGTCCATCATTGACTTCTGGAGTTTACTCAAACCCATGTCCATTGAGTCAGTGATGCCATCCAACCACCTCATCCTCTGTCATCCCCTTCTCTTCCTGCCTTCAATCTTTCCCAGCATCAGGGTCTTTTCCACTGAGTCAGCTCTTCGCATCAGGTGGCCCAAGTATTGGAGCTTCAGCTTCAGCATCAGTCCTTCCAATGAACCCCCAGGACTGATCTCCTTTAAATGCAAATCTAGATTACATTCAGATAAAGCTTAAAATCAGCCAAGAGAAGAGACACACAGGGTGGAGTCAGGAGAGGTCCCTAGTTGGTGTCCAAGGAAACAAATGTAACTGAGCAGGACTCAGTGGGGCTTTCCAGGGACAGACTCCCTCCCTCCATGTCCTCTGCTTCAGCTCCTCTCTGAAGCACTAAGATAACGTTATTTGATGCACATTTCTCGAGTTGTTTTTACAGATGTGAAAAACCCCCACCAAATGGAATATGTTAACTCTTTGATGACCATGAGCACTCAGCCCCCAGACCTACGTACACCTCACAGCTGGTAATGTCACCACCATCACCACCCGCTGTGGCACACTGCCTGGTTACCAACCGACCAATCAGAGAATCACGCATGAGCTGACTACAGGCCTGTAACTCCCCTCCCTTACGCAGCCTTTAAAATGCTTCCCTGAAAACCAGAATTGACAGAGACACGTGTATCCCAATGTTCATCGCAGCACTGTTTACAGTAGCCAGGACAGGGAAGCATCCTAAATGTCCATCAGCAGACGAAGGGATAAGAAAGCTGTGGTACATATACACAATGGAGTATTACTCAGCCATTAAAAAGAATACATTTGAATCAGTTCTAATGAGGTGGATGAAACTGGAGGCGATTACACAGAGTGAAGTAAGCCAGAAAGAAAAACACAATACAGTATACTAACGCATATATATGCAATTTAGAAAGATGGTAAGGATAACCCTGTATGAGAGACAGCAAAAGAGACACAGATGTATAGAACAGTCTTTTGGACCCTGTGGGAGGAGGTGAGGGTGGGATGATTTGAGAGACAGCATTGAAACATGTATATTACCGTATGTGAAACAGATGACCAGTCCAGGTTCAATGCATGAGACAGGGTGCTCGGGGCTGGTGCACTGGGATGACCCAGAGAGGTGGGATGGGGAGGGGGTTCAGGATGGGGAACACATGTACACCTGTGGCTGATTCATGTCAATGTATGGCAAAAACCACTACAATATTATAAAGTAATTAGCCTCCGATTAAAATAAATAATTTTTAAAAAATGCCTCCCTGAGTTGGAGTATTTTGCGTATTCGCTGCCCTGGAGCCCTTGTTTGGCACCTTACAATAAATACTGAACTCCCTCGTGGCAAGCAGGGTCAGTAGACTGGCTTTCCTGCCTGTGGGGAATGGACCTACGTTTGCTGCTATCAGGCACAAGAGTCTAACAGCTTAGAGACCACCTCTGGGGAGCTGAAGGCAAAGACGAGATCTCTCTTTGGGCAAGGGTAAATTGTTTATTATACAGGGCCCTTTGCTTGTGACACATTCATACCTGCTCATGACCTTGGAGGAAGAGCCAGCCTCTGTGCTCACGTAAGCGGCATGAAGAGGAATCATACGTGGCCAGACAGCAGGATTGGGAAACAGACATGGACAGCCAGTCTGCCACAGAATGTGCAACAGGCTCTGGTTGTTGAGAAATCACCCGCAGCGTTTTTCTCTATTCATCCAACATGGAAGAGAAATGTCAGTCTGACCCCACACGGCTCTTGCGTCAGGCCCGGTTGGCCTCATTTCTGATTTGGTTGCATTCAGAACCCATAGTTGGCACTGATTTTCAGTTGGAGCAGCAAATCATTTTTTCTTAAAAAGGAGGCAGGGGTGGAATTCCAAAGATTAACAGCTCACTGCTTCTATCAGGTTGCCTTTCCCAGGGAGGTAATGTTACCATGAAGACTGCCTTGCAATCTGTACAAGAGAGGAAGTTCACATCTTTATTCTTTCTGGGACCTTGTTGACACTTGAAACAGTCTTCCGCCTGCACCACAGACAAAGTTCAACAGATGGGGGGCTGCCGGCCTTACTGTTTATGGATCGGGGGTAGGGAGAGGAAAGGAAGACAACTTCAGGCCTGAGAATGCAGGGGATGGGGAAGGGGTGAGAAGGGACTAGAAGGAAGGAGAAAACCTTTTCATTTGACCTTACATGCTTTCTCTACAGCCTGGGCTATCCAAAGGAAGAGGGGAGAGGTCTCTTTTCTCTGAGGTCTTCCAGCCCCTCAGTGTCCTTCTCAGGATTTCCATTCTCCTCCAGCTTTCCTCCAGTAGGAAGCCAGGACCACAGACAGATGCTTTATTCCTTCATAACATGAACAAGCAGCAAAAAAATCCCACCCAAACCCAAAGGCCTAGATGACCAAAACCTCCATGAGAGCCTATTATAAGGACAGGGTGGATTTTTGCTCCTCCCCCTACCCCCCACTTTTCTTCCTGTGCCTCATTCCTAGAGGACCCAGAAGCTTCCTCCTGGGGATATTTTAATTATTTATGAGAAATGCTTGGCTGGAAGAAGCACAAGCTGGATGGCATCACCAACTCAATGCACATGAGTTTGGGTGAACTCCAGGTGTTGGTGATGGACAGGGAGGCCTGGCATGCTGCTATTCATGGAGTCGCAAAGAGTCAGACACGACTGAGTGACTGAATTGAACTGAACTGAACATGCACTTATTAATACTGAGCATCCATTACTGCCAAGCATTGGTGGGAGTGACGACAGAGAGACACAGCCGACAAAAAAACAAGGAGTAAAAGAGTGTTGGAATGACTGGGTGAATGACCAAGTGCACAGGAACCGTGTCTTTAAGAAAGTGACAGTGAAGAAAAAGAAAAAAAAGGTGATGTTGAGGGACCTCCCTGGTGGTCCAGTGGCTAAGACTCTGAGCTCCCAATGCAGGGGGCCAGGGTTCCATCCCTGGTCAGGGAACTAGATCCCATGTGTCACAGCTAGAGATCCTGCTGCTGCTAAGTCACTTCAGTTGTATCTGACTCTGTCCGACACCACAGACTGCAGCCCACCAGGCTCTCCTGTCCCTGGGATTCTCCAGGCAAGAACACTGGAGTGGGTTGCCATTTCCTTCTCCAATGCATGAAAGTGAAAAGTGAAAGTGAAGTTGCTCAGTCGTGTCTGACCCTCAGCGATGCCATGGACTGCAGCCCACCAGGCTCCTCTGTCCATGGGATTTTCCAGGCAAGAGCACTGCGGTGGGGTGCCATTGCCTTTTCCTGCATGCCACAGTAAAGACCTAGTGCAGCCAAATACATTAATTAAACCACATACACACACACACACACACACACACACACCAGGGGACTTCCCTGGCAGTTCAGTGGTTAAGACCTCGCCTTCCAATGAAAGGGTTTCAGGTTTGATCTTTGCTCTGGGAAACTAAGATCCCACTTGCCTTGGGGCCAGAAAACCAAAAACATAAAACAAAAGCAATATTGTAACAAATTTAATAAAGACTTTAAACACACACACACCAAAAAAATGAGAAGGAGCAAGCAAAGAAGGAAGAGGGGAACAAAACCTCGATTGGACTATGTAAGCCTTGCTTCTAAGCCTTGTGGTGTAAGTGTTCAAAGTAGAAATTCAGTTCAGCCACAGGAAAATTAATAAAGCTACAAACTTCACCGTGCTTCTCAGGTGGCACAGTGGGAAAGAATTCACCTGCCAATGCAAGAGATACAGGAGATGCCAGTTTGATCCCTGGGTTGAAATGGAGTAAGGGGAATGGCAACTCACTCCAGTATTTTTTTTTCTTTAAGGAGGAATTAAAAACATTTTATCTGTGCATTCAGAATCACACATAAGTTACCTTTACATTTCAATTTACTATATAGAAATCATTTGGGTTTTATATTTTCAGTTAAATTCTGAACTTACAGTACTGATTTTTTTTTAAAAAAAGGCTGTTACACTAATTCAGTACTTTTTTTAGCATACCAAATTGAAATACATTAAGTTCAGACTTAAGATTTATGGCAAACAGTCCTCAAATACAACACAAACATTTTTTAAAGTTACCATATCGTTCACATGTGGTACTTGCAACTGTGAGCTGTTATACACAGAATAGCTCTCCTTTAAATATGGCAAAACTGACATGCCATGAAGCTCAAAGCTGTGTAGTCAAGCCAAGGACTCAAAATTGTACCATCTCATGAAAGAGTTGGCATTTGTGAACCAAAAAGCACAACATGTAAAGAAGGTTAGGAACAACTCCTCCTCCTCATTACAGTTAAAAGACGTTGCATGGTAGCTTGGAATTTTCCATAAGACCCCACATTATACCTTAGAAAATTCCAAGGGTAATTAGATGACGTCCGACTGGGGTACTTTCTCCCGCTTCAGAATTCCTGCCTGGAGAATCGCACGGACAGAGGAGCCTGGTGGGGTACAGTCCATGGGTTGTCAAAGAGGCAGGCATGACAGGTCACAGGCATGCACACACAATCCTTATCACGGAAGGGGAAGGCTGGGAGAAGAACCAGGTCTTGGGTTGAATGCTCCAGGGTTTCCTCCAAGGCTAACTCACCCTCGTGGTGACCCACATCAGGTTAAGCATGGTGGGCTGGTGACAATGGGGACTCCAGAGTCAGAGGGACAAAGCTTTGAATCCTAGATGTGTGATTTCAGGCAAATACTTGATGCATTGAAGCCTCGGTTTCCTCATCTGTAAAAGGGGTCTAACAAACCCTCCCATTGAGGTCATGAGGGCCAGATGTGATGGCTTGTGGGGACTGTTGTCACAGAGTCAGGCACCAAGGACCCCAGAGGATGGAGAAAGACACACAGCAAAGTCCTTGGTGGCCCAGGGGACAGACAGCTCAGTGGGATAAACAGGGTTCCCTCGGGTGCTCCCAGTCCTCAGAAAGGAGGAAATGCCTTCACTACCTCACGGGCTCTTTTCTAGCATGCTCTTTTTTGGCAAAAGAAAAACATCACGTTCTCGGACTACGGTTACATAACCGCTTATGTAACTGCTTAAGGGAAGCATGGCTCTACTGAAGTCTGAGTTTAACAGGATCATCTGTGATTGCTTTAAAATAAACCATTTCCAGACTTCCCTAGAGATCCAGTGGCTAAGACTCTACACTGCAGGGGGCCTGGGTTCGATCCACAGTCAGAGAACTAAGACTCCACATGCTGCATGGTGTAGCCAAAATAATAACAATAACAGTTAAAAAATAATAAAATAAATCATTTCCCCACACCAACACGGAAAGAGCAAGCTTAACGGTCAGTGCAGGTTCCTCCGCACCACCTATGAAGTTCTGATTAATGGTGGCAGTTAATATAAACTGAAAGTAAAAGGCAAGAGTAAGCCCATGTTCTCTGGGAAGGCAGGCGATCAGAATTCTAGTCCTGGCTGGGGAGGCTTGCACAAGTCACTTACTCCTTGCTATTCAAAGTGTGGTCCACGCATTAGCAGTCTAGGCACTGGGAGCTTGTTGGAAACACAGTTTCAGCCACACCCCAGATTTACTGCATCAGAGCCTACATCATTAACCAGATCTCCAGGGGATTTTATGCATGTTGAAGCTTGAGAAGCACTGACTTCATATTCTGAGACTTTCTCATCTAAATGAGGGGCCAGAGTGGCATTTAAACAAATTGAATGTAAATACAACTGGCTTTTTAGAAGGTAAGAAACATATATTCATAAAGAAACACATGAAGCAAGACAGTGAAAATGAAAAGCAAAGTCCTTTTTCATCCCAGAATTCCCCTTCAATCCACAACACCCTTCAGCTCCTGCCTTCCCAAAACCATTCTCTAAATGTCTCCAAGTTCAACCTCATGGTCAGCCTTTCTTTCTTCCTGGCAGCCCATCCACACTTCAGTCAGGCCTCTCTCTCTCTCTCTTTTTTTCAAAGGAAAGGCATTTAATTCTAAATATAGTAGTGTGTACATGTGAGGCTCAAACTCCCAATCTAACCCTCCCCTCTCTCCCTTCCCCTATAACCATAAATTCGTTCTCTAACTCTGTCTGTTTCTGTTTTATAAATATGTTCATTTGTATCATTTTTAAAAAACATCTGCATATAAGTGATAGATATAATAATATGATTTATCTTTCTCTGTCTGACTTATTTCACTTAGTATGATCATCTCCAGGTCCATCCACGCTGCTGCCAATAGTGTGATTTCATTCTTTTTAATGGCTGAATAATATTTCATTGTTTACAATACCATATCTTCTTTATCCAGTCATCTGTTAATGGATATTTAGGTTGCTTCCATGTCTGAGCTATTGTTAACAATGGCTGCAATGGACATTGGGGTACATATGGGGTATATAGCCTTTCGAAGCTAGGCAGGCTTCTCTTGAAGCTCTGTTATTTGCCTTGACTCTGGGGGGCGTGGGAGTAGAAAACACCCTTTCTCCCCCAAGCCAACCATGCTCTTCAAAGAAATGCTCATTCTGATCTGGTTGATAGATTCTTCACTTTCTCTCATACCGTTTACAGGAGCATTCCAGGTCAAAAGATTGGCCCAGCCTCCTCTTAGCAAATTATGAGGCTATATACTTACATCTCTCTTTAGAATGTCAGGGACGTGTCACCTATCATTCATATCCGTGGCTTGGGGCTTCAGCTAATGTTCCCAGATGGAGGTCTGCTACAATGCTCCAAACCTGAAGTTCTGCAGATTGAGCGCAGACACCTGATATGTTCACCCATCATTTCATGGCTGTCCCTTTCTCTATTTCTTCAGTGTGACTGTGACTCAGTTAAAATCTGATTTCCTTCCACGTGGGCCATTCTGGCCACCCTAAAGGGGATCTCCAAGCACCGTGAGCTTCCATGACTCCAGTTAGACGCTTCCCATCTTTCTCCAGATTTAAGCGTCAGCGCATCTTGCCTGCATTCATGCTGTCACATCCAACTCTTTTGCGATCCCATGGACTGCAGCCCACCAGGCTCCTCTATCCATAGAATTTTCCAGGCGAGAATATGGGAGTGGCTTGCCGTTTCCTCCTCCAGGGCCTCTTCCTGACCCAGGGATCGAAACTGAGTCTCCTGTCTCCTACACTGGCAGGCTGATCCTTACTGGCTGGCCATCAGGGAAGCCAATCTTAGGGCCAGTTTATCAGCTGCAGATTGATTCCAACAACCCTCTTCCTTGGGTTTAATTAATTTACTAGGGTGGCTAACCCTAGTGGCTTAGGGTGAGCTTCCCTTGTGGCTCAGCTGGTAAAGAATCCACCTGCAATGTGGGAGACCTGGGTTCAATCTCTGGGTTGGGAAGATCCCCTGAAGAAGGGAAAGGCTACCCACTCCAGTATTCTAGCCTAGAGAATTCCATAGACTGTATAGTCCATGTGGTTGCAGAGAGTCAGACAAGACTTGAGCGACTTTCACTTTCAGGGTGGCTCACAGAACTCAGAGAAACGCTGAACTCACTAGATCATCAGTGTATTATAAAAGGAACAGGCTTCTGAGGTGGCGCTCGTGGTAAAGAACCCGCCTGCCAATGCAGGAGACACGAGAGACAAGGGTTGATCATGGCCACCCACTCCAATATTTTTGCCTGGAAAATCCCATGAACAGAGGAGCGCCGGACATGCCTGAAGCAACTTAGTATGCACGCCTAAAAGGATATGAACAGCCAGATGGATGCCACGAGTAAGCAAAGGCATGAGGAAGGGGCATGGAGCTTCCTTTCTAGGCATCCTTGTCTCCCCCACCTTCACGTGTTCGCCAGTTCAGAAGCTCTCCAGATCCTATCTTTTGGAGGTTTTCTGGAGGCTTTGTTACTGAGCAGGGCTCTTGGTCTTCCCCAGTCAATAGAAACTGACTACAGGCCACACAAGAAATTTCAGCAAGGCGTATTGGGGCCGCTGCTGCGGCGGTAAGCGGTGAAAACAACACGGGCTCCCTTGCTTGCTGGCTCCCAGACTGGGAGTAGCCGGGGTTGGGCTGGGGAGCAGGCTTATTCCTTATATGGGGTGAAGGTAGGGGTGTGTCTAGGGGTCAGGCCAGAGGGGTGGCCTAGGTGGTCTGCCCACCCCTTAGGTGCTGCTGAGCACAGGGGGCATGCACAGTACCCTGCTTTGGCCCCCAAAACTAGGCTTTTGCTCTTGTTGTTCACTCAGTTGGGTCTGCCCGGCCAGCTCTTTGCCACCCTTTGTGACCCCAGGGACTGCAGCATAGCAGGCTTCCCTCCGTCCTTCAGTACCTCCCAGAGTAGGCTCCGCAAAAGTGGCAGTGGAATTTTCAGTCTCTTTGTATCTTTTGGGTCTAGTTGAGTTCAGTTCCAGTCACTCAGTTGTGTCCGACTCCTTGCGACCCCATGAATCACAGCACGCTAGGCCTCCCTGTCCATCACCAACTCCTAGAGTTCACTCAGACTCACGTCCATCGAGTCAGTGATGCCACCCAGCCATCTCATCCTCTGTCGTCCCCTTATACTCTTGCTCCCAATCCCTCCCAGCATCAGAGTCTTTTCCAATGAGTCAACTCTTTGCATGAGGTGGCCAAAGTAGTGGAGTTTCAGCTTTAGCATCATTCCTTCCAAAGAAATCCCAGGGCTGATCTCCTTTATAATGGACTGGTTGGATCTCCTTGCAGTCCAAGGGACTCTCAAGAGTCTTCTCCAACACCACAGTTCAAAAGCATCAATTCTTCAGCACTCAGCTTTCTTCATAGTCCAACTCTCACATCCATAATTGACCACTGGAAAAACCATAGCCTTGACTAAATGGACCTTTGCTGGCAAAGAAATGTCTCTGCTTTCCAATAAGCTATCTAGGTTGGTCATAACTTTCCTTCCAAGGAGTAAGCGCCTTTTAATTTCATGGCTGCAATCACCATCTGCAGTGATTTTGGAGCCCAAAAAGATAAAGTCTGACACTATTTTCACTGTTTCCCCATTTATTTCCCATGAAGTGATGGGACCAGATGCCATGATCTTCGTTTTCTGAATGTTGAGCTTTAAGCCAACTTTTGCACTCTCCTCTTTCACTTTCATCAAGAGGTTTTTTAGTTCCTCTTTACTTTCTACCATAAGGGTGGTGTCATCTGCATATCTGAGGTTATTGATATTTCTCCCAGCAATCTTGATTCCAGCTTGTGCTTCTTCCAGCCCAGCGTTTCTCATGATGTACCCTGCATATAAGTTAAATAAGCAGGGTGAGAATATACAGCCTTGACGTACTCCTTTTCCTATTTGGAACCAGTCTGTTGTTCCATGTCCAGTTCTAACTGTTGCTTCCTGACCAGCATACAGATTTCTCAAGAGGGAGGTCAGGTGGTCTGGCATGCCCATCTCTTTTAGAATTTTCCACAGTTTATTGTGATCCACACAGTCAAAGGCTTTGGGTCCAGAATTTGCCCCAAATTGGTATGCTCATGCAGGCAGTTATTTTTAGTCCCATATAGTTTCTTTGTATTTTGTTGCTTGAGGAAAGTTGTATCCAGGTGCAACCATTGCCACTCTGTAGCAGAGAGTCCCAGACCTCAGCCTATCTCTGCTTCATTATATAGGCATCATTGATTAAATCATTATTGGTGACTGATTCAATCTCTAGTCCCTCTCCCGGAGGAGCCAACCTCTAATCAGTTTCTCCTGGCAACCAACTCCCATCCTTAGGTGGAACCCAAAAGTCATCTCATTAACATAAAAAAAGACACCTTGGACTTCCCTGGTGGTCCAGCAGTTAAGGATCTGCCTGCCAATGCAGGGACATGGGTTCAAAGCCTGGTCCAGGGAGAGTCCACATGCTGCAGGGCAACCAAGCCCGTGTGCCACAACTGAGCCAACGCGCCAAGGGCCCGTGCTTCACAACAAGAGAAACCACCGCAGTGCAAAGCCCATGCACCGCAACTAGAGAGTAGCCCCCATTCCTGGCGATTAGGAAAGCCTCGTGCAGCAATGAAGATCCAGTGCAGCAAAGAGAGATAAAAAATTTTAAACATATAATCATCAAGAAAGGACATCTTTATCTCTCTAGTCGCCTAGAAATAACAAGGATTTTAGGAGCTCTGTGTTGGAAATGGACGAGGACCAAATATTTATTTCATTCCGTTATCATACTGAACCTGCGTACAAGCCCCTGTGTCCTTGTCTTCTGAAGTAAAATGCTGACTTAAGAGTTAATTGGGCTCCCCAGGTGGCACTAGTGGTAAAGAACCCACCTGCCAATGCAGAAGACATAAGAGATGCAGGTTTAGTCCCTGGGTCGGGAAGATCCCCTGGAGGACATCATAACAACCCACTCCAGCATTCTTGCCTGGAGAACCCCACTGACAGAGGAGCCTGGTGGGCTACAGTTCATAGGGTCACAAAGAGTTGGGCACGACTGAGGCAACTTAGCAGGCACACAAGAGTTAATGATTGGGAAATGTGATGATGTAGAAACAAAGAATAGCTCTTGGGCTAAGGAACCTGTAATTCTGGAACGTAACAGAATCACCAACTGCCAGTTCCCTGAAAGATACAGACAAAAGCCTGACACACATTCCTAAACTGTTTTTACAGGAAGCAGACCCCCCTCCACATGAAAACTGCTGATCACAAGAACACAGACCCTAGACCAGTTAAAACCAGAAGGTTAATGATGCTTGAAACCTCACTTTGATGCCAACTCATCTAAGAACTGTCCACGAGTTGATCACAGCCTGCTGCTTGAGCACTATAATACTCTTCACCACCCCCTCCAGGGTGGGTCATAGGGTCTTCAGGGTATCAGCCCAATGTGGCCCCCTTTGCCTGGCAAAGCAAGCAAAGCTACTCTTTTCTACTTTACCCAAAACTCTGTCTCTGAGTTTCTATTTGGCACCAGAGAACAGAGGCCAAGCTATGGCAACGCTACTACGTCACAAACATGCTTTCTTTAGGGAAATGCAGAATTGGGGAACATAAGCAGCCTGTATTTTGTTTTGACACCAATTGATTTACTCATCAAATATTTAAGGGTTTACTTTGTGTCTGGGCTTAAAGCTCAACATTCAGAAAACTAAGATCATGGCATCTGGTCCCATCAATTCATGGCAAATAGATGGAAAACCGTGGCTAACTTTATTTTTCTGGTGATTGCAGCCATGAAATTAAAAGACGCTTGCTCCTTGGAAGGAAAGTTATGACCAACCTAGATAGCATATTAAAAAGCGAGACATTACTTTGCCAGCAAAGGTCCATCTGGTCAAGGCTATGGTTTTTCCAGTGGTCATGTATGGATGTGAGAGTTGGACTATAAAGAAAGCTGAGCACCAAAGAATTGATGCTTTTGAACTGCAGTGTTGGAGAAGACTCTTGAGAGTCCCTTGGACTATGAGGAGATCCAACCAGTCCATTCTAAAGGAGATCAGTCCTGGGTGTTCATTGGGAGGACTAATGTTGAAACTGAAACTCCAATACTTGGCCACCTCATGCGAAGAGCTGACTCATTGGTAGAGACCCTGATGCTGGGAAGGATTGGGGGATGAGATGACTGGATGGCATCACTGACTTGATGGACATGAGTCTGAGTGAACTCCGGGAGTTGGTGATGGACAGCGAGGCCTGGCGTGCTGCGATTCATGGGGTCGAAAAGAGTCGGACATGACTGAGCTGAACTGAACTGAACTTGTGCCCGGGCACTAGACTGGCACCAGAGGCTTGCTGATGAGCAAAGGAGGAAAAGTGAAAGTTGAAAAAAGGCACCATTCTGAGATGGCTTCCCATTATTTTCAATTCTGGGAGGAAAAAATCTTTCTGAGAACTGAAAGCCTTACCTCAGTCTTATCAAAAGATAAACTGAGGTATATTAAATGTTTTAAGAGTTTATTTGAGCAAAGAGTAATTTGAGTCGGT
Organism: Madoqua kirkii; assembly: GCA_006408675.1. Classification (NCBI taxonomy): domain Eukaryota; kingdom Metazoa; phylum Chordata; class Mammalia; order Artiodactyla; family Bovidae; genus Madoqua; species Madoqua kirkii. The sequence continues at coordinate 724 of SJYC01039172.1, read as the reverse complement.
CAGCATCCAATCTAGGAAACAGAAAGCATCTCTGAGGAGCCGTACAAAATGAAAGAGTCCTAAAGGCAGAAGGGAGCAGAAATAAGGAGGCAGCCAGACAGGCTAGGACCTGGGACCCTTTATGGCAGTGCTTGTACCTAGATACACCTCTCCTCTAGCAACAAAATACAAAGAAACTGTATGGGACTAAAAATAAAAATAACTGCCTGCATGAGCAGTTGGGGCAAATTTTGGAGAAGATACAAAGAGACAAACAAACAAACAAAAAAACCCCACAACTGCCACTTTTAAAGTTGTTGCTGCTGCTGCTAAGTCGTTTCAGTCATTTCCGACTCCGTACGACCCCATAGATAGCAGCCCACCAGGCTCTCCCGTCCCTGGGATTCTCCAGGCAAGAACACTGGAGTGGGCTGCCGTTTCCTTCTCCAACACATGAAAGTGAAAAGTGAGACTGAAGTCGCTCAGTCGTGTCCGACTCTTATCATCCCCATGGACTGCAGCCCACCAGGCTCCTCCATCCATGGGATTTTCCAGGCAAGAGTACTGGAGTGGGGTGCCATGTTCAGTTGCTAAGTCAAATTGATAATTTGGGTCTGACCCTTTGTGACCCCATGGACTTCAGCACCCCAGGCTCCTGGACTATCTATCCTGGAGTCAGCTCAAATCCATGTCCATTGAGTCAGTGATGCTATCTATTACATGCTCTGCCATCCCCTTCTCCTGC
>SJYC01039171.1:0-44992 GCA_006408675.1 Madoqua kirkii | reverse complement strand
CCCTGATGCTGGGAAGGATTGGGGGATGAGATGACTGGATGGCATCACTGACTTGATGGACATGAGTCTGAGTGAACTCCGGGAGTTGGTGATGGACAGCGAGGCCTGGCGTGCTGCGATTCATGGGGTCGAAAAGAGTCGGACATGACTGAGCTGAACTGAACTGAACTTGTGCCCGGGCACTAGACTGGCACCAGAGGCTTGCTGATGAGCAAAGGAGGAAAAGTGAAAGTTGAAAAAAGGCACCATTCTGAGATGGCTTCCCATTATTTTCAATTCTGGGAGGAAAAAATCTTTCTGAGAACTGAAAGCCTTACCTCAGTCTTATCAAAAGATAAACTGAGGTATATTAAATGTTTTAAGAGTTTATTTGAGCAAAGAGTAATTTGAGTCGGTCAGCATCCAATCTAGGAAACAGAACGCATCTCTGAGGAGCCGTACAAAATGAAAGAGTCCTAAAGGCAGAAGGGAGCAGAAATAAGGAGGCAGCCAGACAGGCTAGGACCTGGGACCCTTTATGGCAGTGCTTGTACCTAGATACACCTCTCCTCTAGCAACAAAATACAAAGAAACTGTATGGGACTAAAAATAAAAATAACTGCCTGCATGAGCAGTTGGGGCAAATTTTGGAGAAGATACAAAGAGACAAACAAACAAACAAAAAAACCCCACAACTGCCACTTTTAAAGTTGTTGCTGCTGCTGCTAAGTCGTTTCAGTCATTTCCGACTCCGTACGACCCCATAGATAGCAGCCCACCAGGCTCTCCCGTCCCTGGGATTCTCCAGGCAAGAACACTGGAGTGGGCTGCCGTTTCCTTCTCCAACACATGAAAGTGAAAAGTGAGACTGAAGTCGCTCAGTCGTGTCCGACTCTTATCATCCCCATGGACTGCAGCCCACCAGGCTCCTCCATCCATGGGATTTTCCAGGCAAGAGTACTGGAGTGGGGTGCCATGTTCAGTTGCTAAGTCAAATTGATAATTTGGGTCTGACCCTTTGTGACCCCATGGACTTCAGCACCCCAGGCTCCTGGACTATCTATCCTGGAGTCAGCTCAAATCCATGTCCATTGAGTCAGTGATGCTATCTATTACATGCTCTGCCATCCCCTTCTCCTGCTTTCAGTCTTTCCCAGCATCAGGGTAGTTTCCAATGAGTCGGCTCTTCGCACCAAGTGGCCAAAGTATTGAAACTTCAGCTTCAGCATTAGTCCTTCTAGTGAATATTCAGGAGTGATTTCCTTTATGATTGACTGGTTTGATCTCCTGGGAGTCCAGGGGACTCTCAAGAGTCTTCTCCAACACCACAATTCGAAAGCATCAGTTCTTCAACACTCAGCCTTCTTTATGGTCCAACTCTCACATCTGCCCATGACTACTGGAAAAAGCATAGCTTTGGCTGGAGCAAAAGCAGGGTATTGCACAGGCCCTCTGCACACAACACCAGTGCTACCCTAATCAGCGTAGGAATCTGACAATTCCTGATTGACTAGTTAAAGATTCCATTTCTGGGAGAGCTGAAACTATAATTAAATTACAGCTTGGTAACATGGGGCTTAGCACAAGCGATTCCACTGGGGGCCCGTTGTCTTGTTTTTAACAGCCTCAGCCAGGGGTGTAAAATTTATCTCAGTGGTATTTTTAATAGTTAAGCATTTAAAGATATATATAATAAAATATTTTTGGAAAATACATGAGTGTGGTAAATTCAAATGGCCCAAAAAGGGTGAGCAGGTAAGTCAGCACCTCCCTTCCCCAGAGCTGATAGGGAAAGTTTAGGGCCTGGATAGGGGGGAGGGGGGCTCTTGGTAAGCCTCCTTTCTTCTGAGGCCTGTTTTAGATCCTTGGACCAGCTCTGGCTTGCTGGCCAGAGAGGGTGGTGGTGGGGATGAGACGAGTCCCCAGTTCTCAAGAAAGGCCTTGGATTCACCTATCTAACCAGCTGTTTAGGTGGGGCTGGAAGTCACTCATTGTCAAATCTTCCTGAGTACGACACTGATCCAGACGTTTGGGGTACAGCATCTTGGAGGTGAAGAGCTAGGAAGGGGTGGGTGGATGAGTACCTGATGTGAGAAACAGGGCAAAAACCTACCCACTTTCCCACCAGTCTTAACTGCAAATCAAACATTCCTAGAACATTTAAAAAAAAAAATGACTTGCTCTTTGAAAAATCCAACTGGTTAACATTTCTGGAACATTTTATCTCAAAAACAAAAGTAAACAATAAGGACATTCCCTAGTCACTCTCAAACCAACTTATTAAGAACCACTTTTTCAGAACTTGCCTATGGTTCGCCATAGTGTGCTTGTCCTAAATTGAACTGTTAATGTCTCTGCTATTACCCAAACAAACTCATCTTCCTGGTAAAATACCTAGTTCCCAACAAAACCAGACTGAAGCACTCTCTCACCAGCTGAACTGGTGTGACTTGTCTTCCTGGTAAAATTGGGACTGAATTTCTCACTTCAAACCAGTTTAGAGTTTTTATTCCCATGCAAATGAGCTTTACGAGAAAAAATATATACATACCATGTTGGTTCATGCACAACTAATTGCATATGTGGCAGGGCTGCTATTAAATAACCTGATCATCTCTGGAATTATTGTGATTCTGAGTCCTGTTATATACAGCACTAAAAGTAAACTCAAAACACGCTTGTAAGAAAACTTTAAGGGGAAAAACCATCCTGATCAAGTGGCATTTGAAGGAAAATTACTATTATTTTGAGTAATAGAAAGCCAAACAGACCTGAGAGACCTTAGGTACTTAGTATGTGGTTTGTTTGAATCAAGATATGTGAGAGTCTTACAGCGATTAGTCACCTCAATCAGGCTAACCTGCAAAATTAGAATAACCAAGTGAGGACAACGATAAGACGTCATTTTAGACTTTAAAACAAATTTCACAGTGTGCTTCCAAGACTGCTGGCCTGGAATGGACCCTGGTGCTCCTCCGGGTTTTGCCATTTCTAGGCTGTCATCACCTCCGAGTATTAATTCTTGGTCTGCAGTTTGGGGATATGATACTTGCCTGGCCTCCTAGCATGTGCTTGTGAGTGCAAAGTGGAACAGGAAGTGTAAGGGCAATTCATGGACGTGACTCTCTGGGCCAAGGACAGTGTTGGCACTGTTCAGGACGAGGGAGGAGCTCCGGGTAGACAGGAGATAAAGCTGTTGGCACGGATACCCTCACAGTGTGAAATGCCAGCCCTCTCTAGCAGAGAAAAAGTACGGACCTATCACAAAACAAGCAGCTGCAAGCTCACATTCATAACCAAGCCAGTTCCTTGCACTGGAGATGGTCCGGCTTGACGTTGCTAGTGACCACCTGGGCGTCTTCATTACTGCCCTGAAGGTTCTCAGGTGTTCTCCTCGGGCTGACTTTCTCTCCTGGCTTTGTGTGCCAGTTAGGATGCTTTCACAGGCAAGTGAAGAAAATGCTTCTCAGAATGGCTTAACTGGTCACAGAGTGCATTATCTTGCAGGAGAGATCCAGAGAAGGGATGGGTTCCAGTTAGTTAACCAATGGGCTAGAAAACGCTATCTTTCAGCTTGACCATCCTTAGCTTGTTTTTATCCACATTATGTTTGCAGGATGGTTGCTCTAGGACCTTCAGGAGGAAAAGCCAAATTTTTTTCATATATCTTTTTTTTAAATAAGGTCATTTCTTTTTAAAAAGATTATTTATTTATTTAATAATAATAAATATTGGGTCTGGGTTGTGTTATGTGGGATCTTTCGTTGCAGTGCGTGTGCTTTCTAGGTGTAGCATGCAGGCTTGAGAGTGTGTAGCTGTGGTTCTGTAACTGTGGAGGTTGGGTTAGTCGCCCTGCAGCATGACACTGTTAGTTCTGTGTCTATCTTAGTTTCCCGACTAGGAATTGAACCTGCGTCCCCTGCATTGCAAGGCAGAATCTTAACCACTGGACCACCAGGGAAGTCCTGGTCACAGCTAAGTTCTTGATGTCTCATGGATATCTAAGATAAGAAAGGTAACAATGGACTTTCCCTTTCAACTTCAAATTCACAGCATTTCACACTGTGAGGGGTATCTGTGCCAACAGCTCTATCATCTCCCATCAGTGAATCTTTTTTAAAGAAAGCAAACATTCCCGAGTCCCTAGATGACTGCCCCCCACCCACCATGTCTCACTGACCAGAACTGAGCGTCAGACTTACGGCTCTACTTCTCAGTGACATGCAGACTGGGGTGGCCTGGCTGGTTTAGACAGTGTTTTCTCCAGTCACACAGCTGACATCAGACAGTGGAGCAAAATCTACACTCTGCCAGTCTACATGGAGAAAAGAAAGCAGGACAGGCAGGCAGGCAGGCAACAGTGCCTGCTGGAACTGGAAAATAACCTTTATAGTTCGGTTCGACTCTGGAGAAGTTGAAAGGGAAGGTCCGTTGTTCCCTTTCTTTTCTTAGATATCCAAGTGACATCACAGACTTTACTGTGACCAAAATGAAAACTGATCTTTCCTTTTCCTCACAAAGAAAACCTGCTCCACCCATAGTCCTGCAGTCTTCCCAACCATCCTAAATAACCACAGTCTCATGCACTGAATCGAAACCTTGGAATCATCCTCGACTTCTCTCCTCTTGCACCCAGTATTCCAACCATCAAGCAACTCCTACTGGCATTGCCTTCAAAACACATCCACCTTGGGGCCCGGGAAACAAACAGTGGCAGGCAGTTGAGAGGCCACACTCGGGTACCAGAGACGAGGGAGCATCTGGACGCAGCATCCTGTCGTGGAATTGGGGGCCCTTGTGATGGGAAGCTGCAGAAGCGAAACTGCTCCAGGTGGCTCTGGGGACCATGGAGGGGAACCAGAAGCCAGGGCAGAAGAGGAAGGACAAGGCCTTGTGGGGGCGCAACTGACATTTTGGTTTGTGGGCACCTGTGAGCTGCTACTTGGGGCATGCCCAGAAATAGCTAAGGACACTGGCTGATGGAGAAGAGCCGAACAGAGCTGGTGGCACTTGTGCCTGGAAGGAAGTGCAAACAGCCTTTATTTTGTGGCTGAAGGATAATCAGGCTCTTTGGTGCTACAGATGCACGCTTCGTAGCTCAGTCATGTTTGACTCTTTGCAACCCCCATGGACTGTACAGCCCGCCAAGGCTTTTCTGTCCGTGGGATTCTCCATGGCAAGAGTACCAGAGTGGATAGCCATTCCCTTCTCCAGGGGCTCTTCCCGACCCAGGGATCGAATCTGAGTTTTGTGCTTCCTGAACTGCAGGTGTATTCTTTACCACTGGGTCACCTTGGTGCTATAGGTGGGAAACTCAAAAGAATGCAATCGGGATGATGTTTTGAAGATATTAAACCTTTATATTTTTGTTTCCTTAAATCACATTCCCTGGCAGCCTTTCAACTCCAAGTTTGAGCCACCAGCCTCTTTGTCCCAGGAGAGTCTGTTTACTCCTAGAACAAGGAAGTCATGGCTTTGCATTTCTTGAGCTGTAGCATGGGGTAAACAGGCATCCTGGTTTGCCTAGGGCAGTCCCAATTACTCCTGTGATCTTGGCATTATTCTTATTAATATTAATGCACCTAACCATTAAAGGTATCCCCATTTGGACAAATAAATTATAGTCACTCCCACCTTACACGACAATAGTTTGCAAGATTTTTGTTGAGAAAAAGGATTTTCTAAGTTCCTTTAGCATCCATTAACAAGTCACGTATCAAGTCTTCTGAAAAGATTCTAGAATTTTACTTTAAATTGAGGGGAACAGGAAATCAGGGTAGAAGGTAGAAAGTGGTTCTTGCAGTGTGGTTAGAAGACCAGCAGCAACAGCATCACCAGGAAGCCTGTAACAAATGCACATTCTTGGGCTTCCCTGGTGGCTCAGTGGTAGAGAATCCACCTGCTAATGCAGGAGACACAGGTTCGATCCCTGACCTGGGAAGATCCCATGTGCCTGGAAGCAGCTAAGCCCATGCGCCGCAACTACTGAGCCCTTGATCTGGAGCCCAGGAGCTGCAGCCACTGAGCTCACATGCCACAGCGACCGATGCCCGCCCTCCACAACGAGAGAAGCCCCTGCAAGGAGAAGCCTGTGCACCACAGTGAAGCGCAGCCCCTCACCACAACTAGAGAAACGCCCCTGCAGCAACAAAGACCCAGGACCACCAAAGAGTAATACATACAATAAATACATGACATTTAAGGAAAAAATGCACATCTCTGCGACTTTCCTGATTGTCCAGTGGTTAAGACCCCGTGCTCCCAATGCAGGAGGCCCGGGTTCAATCCCCGGTTGGGGAACTAGATCCCACATGCCGTGATCCAATGCAGCCAAATAAATAAATAAGAAATATTAAAAGATAAAAGACGTGCACCTTCTCAGGCCCCATCTCAGAGCTGTGGAACCAGAAGCACTGGGGATGGGCTTGAGTCATCTGTGCTTTCAGAAGCCCTTCAAGGGATTTTGATGGGCTCACATCGGAGATCTTCTGAGGTGGAGAAAGTAAAACATGCTGTCCTTCATATGAAGGGAAGAGGTGGAAAGGAGAGAGGGCCGTAGGCGAAGCAAGCGGCGTGAGCCACTCGGGTCCTCACTACCTCTCTCCCTGTGAGTGCTGAGGTAGAAACACCTAGACGAAATGGAAGATCCTGAGAACTTTACGAATGCTGCTGCTGCTGCTAAGTCACTTCAGTCGTGTCCGACTCTGTGAGACCCCATGGACGGCAGCCCACGAATGCTAGCGGCATTCATATCACAGTGGGTGGAGGAGGAATAAAGCTTTAGGAGAGGGTCCATGTGGAGACATTCCAACAGGGCGCCAGGGCGGGCAGTGGGGTGCAGAGGGTCCACATAGAGACATTCCAACATGGTGCAAGGGCGGGCAGTGGGGTGCAAAGGGTCCACGTGGAGACATTCCAACACAGTGCCAGGGCGGGCAGTAGGGTGCAGAGGGCCTGCATGGAGGCATTCCAACATGGCCAGGGCGGGCAGTGGGCTGAAGAGGGTCTGCGTGGAGACATTCCAACATGGTGCCAGGGTGGGCAGTAGGGTGCAGAGGGCCTGCATGGAGGCATTCCAACATGGCCAGGGCGGGCAGTGGGCTGAAGAGGGTCTGCGTGGAGACATTCCAACATGGTGCCAGGGTGGGCAGTAGGGTGCAGAGGGCCTGCATGGAGGCATTCCAACATGGCCAGGGCGGGCAGTGGGCTGAAGAGGGTCTGCGTGGAGACATTCCAACATGGTGCCAGGGTGGGCAGTAGGGTGCAGAGGGCCTGCATGGAGGCATTCCAACATGGCCAGGGCGGGCAGTGGGCTGAAGAGGGTCTGCGTGGAGACATTCCAACATGGTGCCAGGGTGGGCAGTAGGGTGCAGAGGGCCTGCATGGAGGCATTCCAACATGGCCAGGGCGGGCAGTGGGCTGAAGAGGGTCTGCGTGGAGACATTCCAACATGGTGCCAGGGTGGGCAGTAGGGTGCAGAGGGCCTGCATGGAGGCATTCCAACATGGCCAGGGCGGGCAGTGGGCTGAAGAGGGTCTGCGTGGAGACATTCCAACATGGTGCCAGGGCAGGCAGTGGCGTGCAGCGAGTCCACGTGGAGACATTCCAACAGGGCGCCAGGGTGGGCAGTGGGCACACAGGGTCCGTATGGAGACATTCCAACATGGAGTGGGTGCAGAGGGTCTGTGTGGAGACATTCCAACACGGTGCCAGGGCGGGCAGTGGGGCGCAGAGGGTCCACGTGGAGACATTCCAACACGGCACTAGGGCGGGCAGTCGGTGCAGAGGGAGCTGTCAGGAAAGAAAAGTCGGAGCAGTAAAACGTAACCTCTGTTTGGTACCTAGAGCCCCTGATGTCCCTGTGGGCCCCACTGCTGGGATATGAAAAGGCTGAGTTGACCCGTGGACCAGCAGAAGACTGGGGCACATGCAAAGAAGTGGGGGTTTGGTGACAAGTTGGCAATAGTCAGAACCACAGATGACAGTGGAGGATGTCATGCTACAGCTGTCACTGGTCCAGAACCAGACTGGACCAGCTGCTGTGCAGCAGAAACCAATGAGGACCCTGATGACATCATGTGGACAGGAAGTGCCCGCCTCTACTGCTGCCTGACCTCTGCCAACTAGATGCCCGGCGTGCCTCCTAGGGCACAACAGCAGGGAAGCAAGGCAACTGGATTTACTCAGGTGAGAGAGCACTTCCACTATCTGAGCAAGGAGGCCTGGAGAAGACTGGAGGGGCTTGGGATAATCAACAGCCTCCCGGGGAGAGTGTCTGGCATTCATAATAAAATAATTGAGCAGCTTTCTTACAGACTTTGATGAGGTTAAGAGCCCTCATGGGCTGTTAGATTTACTTGAACGGTCTTGTTATGAATCACCCAAATTGCTGACCAGACCAGCAGACTTGTGCTGAACAGACAAGCCTTTCTTGAACCTAATGTTAACAGCATTATCTAGTCACCTTTACTGCTATTCAAAGTTTCTATAAAACAGAAATATCTGAACTGGTTTTATTGGATGCCTTGTTCCCCTGCAGCAAGTTTAAAATAAAATTTCATGTGTGCTCATAATGAATTCATACTTGAGAAAGTGTTTTTCACATCAAAAAGAGACTGATTTAACCTAAAGCAGTAGGTTTCAAAGTGTGGGCCCTGGGCCTACAGCATTAGTATTACCTGAGAACTCATTAAAATGTAAAATTCCCAGCTACACCTCAGAGTTTATGAATCAGAAACACAGCGGGGAGGAAACAGACTTCTGGGTAGGGCCAAGTGAAATGGTTAGCAAATCCTTTCCCCAGAAGCAACTATAAAGCTAGATAAAATTGACATGAACAACATTAAGCGCTCTAGAAGGTGAACAAAGAGGCACAACAGTCTGAGGCGTGTTTCTGTTTGAAAACTGCTGAACTTCGGGTAAGGCTAGCGGATACCTGAGGCATGCCTGTGAGGACTGCTGCCATCTCCTCCAGCCCACTGGGTGTGGAGGCCCTGCCAGTGCTGGCCAGGCTATGAGGACCGGCATGGCGCTGTTACTGGAGGGGACTCGGTTGATTTGGTGTAGTGGGTATGCCCATGTCCAGGGGCACTGTTAATAGAAGGGATGACAGCCTTTCCTTTCAAGAAATACTACAGAAACCCCTTCAGATTGAAAGTTAGTGACATCAGATCACAATTTGAACACACAGGAAGAAATAAAAAGTCCTGAAAATGGTTAAATGTGTGGGTAAATATAAAAGACTCTATATATTTTCCTCATTTCTTCTCCTGATGTTTTTAAAAGACATAAAATTGTATAAAGCAATAATTGTCACACTATATTGCTGGGTCTATACCACATACAAATGTATATTATATATAACTGCAATAACACAAAGGTGAGGGGACAGAACGGAGCTACCCTGGAGCAAGGTTTCTGTATTTTACCAGAATTCAGTTTGGTTCAGTCCCTCAGATGTGTCCTACTCTTTATGACCCCATGAATTGCAGCATGCCAGGGCTCCCTGTCCATCACCAATTCCCGGAATTCACTCAGACTCACGTCCATCGAGTCCGTGATGCCACCAAGCCATCTCATCCTCTGTCGTCCCCTTCACCTCCTGCCCCCAATCCCTCCCAGCATCAGAGTCTTTTCCAATGAGTCAGCTCTTCGCATGAGGTAGCCAAAGTATTGAAGTTTCAGCTTTAGCATCATTCCTTCCAAAGAACACCCAGGACTGATCTCCTTCAGAATGGACTGGTTGGATCTCCTTGCAGTCCAAGGGACTCTCAAGAATTTTCTCCAGCACGATGGTTCAAAAGCATCAATTCTTCGGTGCTCAGCTTTCTTCACAGTCCAATTCTCACATCCATAATTGACCACTGGAAAAACCATAGCCTTGACTAGATGGACCTTTGTTAGCAAAGTAATGTCTCTGCTTCTGAATATGCCATCTAGGTTGGTCATAACTTTCCTTCCAAGGAGCAAGCGTCTTTTAATTTCATGGCTGCAGTCACCATCTGCAGTGATTCTGGAACAGTATTAATCACAACTGGATTTTGGTAAGTTAAGATGTTGCAGTCTACAGAGTAACCACTAATAAAATAAATTTTAAAATAGTAAAAAAAAATTAACAGAGGAATTTAAATGCTATACTAAAATTTTTTAACACAAAAGAAAGCAGTAAAAGAAGGACAGAGGATGAAAGAAAATAGGAGACAGAGGAAACAAATGGCAAATGTAAACCTAAACAGATATTAATTACATTAAATGTGAATTGTCTACAATCCAATCAGAGAGCAGGGATTACAAAAAGACAAGAGAAAAGCAAGAGTCAATTATGTGCTGTCTTCAAGAGAACACCTTAGATTCTGAGACATAAATACACTGACACTAAAAAGATCGAGAAAGATATGCCATGAAAACAATACCATGAGAGAGCTGAAGTAGCTATATGGATAGCAGCTAACATAGATGGTGAGGCAAAACAATTCCCATAGACAAAGAGAGATGTTCTAAAGTGATAGAAGATAGTGATAGAAGATAGCTTTCCTCTAACAGGAAAGCTTAACAGTTATAAATGTATATGCATCTGCTACCAGAGCCTCAGAAACTTGAAACAAAAGGGACAGAATTAAAAGGAAATGTAGACACAAATAATAAATGTGGTGAGGGTGTGAAGAAAAGGGAGCCCTCCTGCGCTGTTGGTGGGAATGTAAAATGCTGCAGCCACTAAGGAGAAAAGCATGGAGACTCCTTAAAAAACTAAAAACAGAGTTACTATATGATCCAACAATCCCAGTCCTGGCCTATACCCAGAGAAAACTTCAATTTGAGAAAGATAAATGCACCTCAGTGTTCATGGCAGTGCTATTTGCAATACCTACGACATGGAAGCAACCTAAATGCTCACTGACAGATGAACGTAAAGAAGACGTGATGTGTGTGTGTGTGTGTGTGTGTGTGTGTGTGTGTGTGTGTGTGTATGTGTGTGTGTGTGTGTGTGTATCAGTTCAGTTCAGTTCAGTCTCTCAGTCGTGTCCAACTCTTTGCGACACCATGAATTGCACCACGCCAGGTCTCCGTGTCCATCACCAACTCCTGGAGTTCACCCAAACCCATGTCCATTGAGTCGGTGATGCCATCCAACCATCTCATCCTCTGTCATCCCATTTTCCTCCCACCTTCAATTTTTCCCAGTATCAGGGTCTTTTCCAATGAATCAGCTCTTCGCATGAGGTAGCCAAAGTACTGGGGTTTCAGCTTCAACATCAGTCTCTCCAATGAACACCCAGGACTGATCTCCTTTAGAATGGACTAGTTGGATCTCCTTGCAGTCCAAGGGACTCTCAAGAGTCTTCTCCAATACCACAGTTCAAAAGCATCAATTCTTTAGCGCTCAGCTTTCATTATCACATCCATACATGACCCCTGGAAAACCCATAGGCTTGACTAGATGGACTTTATACACACAATGAAATATTACTCAGCCATAGAAAACTGAAATAATGCCATTTGCAGCAACATAGGTGGATCTAGAGATTATCATACTAAGTGAAGAAAATCAGACAAAGACAAACATGATACAGCTTATATATGGAATCTAAAAAATGATACAAATGAATCTATTTATAAAACAGACACAGATTCACAGCATAGGAAAAAAACTTACAGCTACCAAAGAGAAAATGGCGAAAGGGCAAGGGTTTGCGGGCAGGGATAAAATAGGACTTTGGGATTAGCAGATATGAAATGCTTTATATAAAATAGATAAAACAACAAGGTCCTACTGTCCAGTACACGGAACTACATTTAAAATCTGGTAATAAACTATAAAAGAAATGAATCTGAATCACTTTGCCATATATCAGAAACTAACAGAACACTGTAAATTAACTATACTTCAATCAGTTATAAAAGGTAATGTAGACAATACAGCAATAGCAGTTGGAGATTTCAATATCCCACTCTCAGTTACTTATAGAATTATCACATCCATACATGACCCCTGGAAAACCCATAGGCTTGACTAGATGGACTTTATACACACAATGAAATATTACTCAGCCATAGAAAACTGAAATAATGCCATTTGCAGCAACATAGGTGGATCTAGAGATTATCATACTAAGTGAAGAAAATCAGACAAAGACAAACATGATACAGCTTATATATGGAATCTAAAAAATGATACAAATGAATCTATTTATAAAACAGACACAGATTCACAGCATAGGAAAAAAACTTACAGCTACCAAAGAGAAAATGGCGAAAGGGCAAGGGTTTGCGGGCAGGGATAAAATAGGACTTTGGGATTAGCAGATATGAAATGCTTTATATAAAATAGATAAAACAACAAGGTCCTACTGTCCAGTACACGGAACTACATTTAAAATCTGGTAATAAACTATAAAAGAAATGAATCTGAATCACTTTGCCATATATCAGAAACTAACAGAACACTGTAAATTAACTATACTTCAATCAGTTATAAAAGGTAATGTAGACAATACAGCAATAGCAGTTGGAGATTTCAATATCCCACTCTCAGTTACTTATAGAAAAACCAGACAGAAAATCAGCAAAGGTACAGAGAACTTAAGAAACACTATCAACCAATGCAATTTAGTGATATATGTAGAATGTTTCACCAAACAACTGCAGAATACACATTCATTTCAATAGCAGATAAACTATTTCCCAGAATAGATCATGTCAGATCATAAGATAAATCTTGATATATTTAAAAGGAATTAAATCATACAAAGTATATTCTTTTAATTTACTGTGGAATTAAACTAGGATGCAATAACAGAAGGAAATTTGGGGAACCCTAATATTTGGAAGGCAAGCACTATAAAGTAATGCATGGGTGAAAAAAGAAGTCATGAGAGCAATTAGAGAATATTTCAAACTAAATGAAAATAAAAATGTGACATATCATGGCAGGGTGTAGCTAATGCAAGGCTTAGAGGGAAATTTAGTTTTACATATCCACACTAGAAAAGAGCAAAGATCTCAAATCAATAAACAATGCTTTCACCTTAAGAAACTAGACAAAAGAAAAGCAAAGTAAACCCAAGCTAAGCAGAAGGATAGACATAATAAAGATTAGATTGGAAATCACTGAGACAGAAAACAGACAAATAATGGAGAAAATCAATGAAACCAAAAGTCGGTACTTTGGGGAATTCCCTAGCAGTCCAGTGGTTAGGACCCCACCTGGGCTTTGATCCCTGCTGGGGAAACTATGATCCCCTAACCCTGTGACACAGCCAAGAAACAAAGCAAAGAAGCTGGTTCTTTCAAAACGAGTTAACAAAATTGACAACTGCTTAGTTAGACTGAAAAAGAAAATTAGAGCGACAAATAAATAGCCAAAATCAGTAATGAAAGTGGGGACACTATTACTGACCCTATAAAAATTTAAAATTTATAAGAAAATATCATGAACAACTCTGTATTAACAAACTACACAATTTAGATGAAGTGGACAAATTCCTTAGAAGATATAAATGACCAAAACTGAATTAGCAATTAACAATCTTCCCAAAGAAAAGCCTAAGTCTAGATGATTTATCAACTCATTCAATGACGCCAGTGTTATCCTGATATCAAATAAAGACAGCACAAGAAAATAACATTATAGATATTAACAAATCAAATTCAGCAACATATACAAAGGATTATACACTCCATTCAAATGGAAATTACTGGACTACACAGTCAAATATCTGAAACTCAAAGTAATACACTAGGTATACAGAACAAAGGACAAAGACCACATGATCATGTTAACAGATGCAGAAACACCATCTGACAAAAACTAACACCCTTCATGTCCACTAACTAGAAATACATGGGAACTTCCTCAACCTGGATAAAGGGCATCTATGAAAAACCTACAGCTAATATCACACCTAAGAGTAAGAGACTGAATTCTTCCCCCAGCTACTGAGAACAACCCAAAATCTCCAACCCTTACCACTTCTACAACATTGTACTGGAGGTTCCAAACAGTGTTATAAGGCCAAAAAATGGGAAAAGACTTGCAGAGACAATTCATCAAAGAAGATAAACAGCTAATAAGCACATGAAAAGATGCTCAACATCATTAGCTGTTAGGGAAATACATATTAAAACCACAATTAGATACTACATACTCACTGGAATAGCTATAATTAAAAAAAAAAAATAACAGCAAGAGTTGGCAAGGATGTGGAGAAAGTGAAATCTTTGCATTGTTGATGTAGCCCGCTGAAATATTGCCTAGCACTTTTTTTGAGCCAAAGTTAAAAAACAAAGAGAAATGAAATTGTAAGTCCACACAGATGTGTATACTTAGCAGCATGTGTATTCTTAGCAGCATTATTTATAACATTCAAAACTCAGAAATAATCTTGTATTGGTTTGCTAGGACTTCTGTAACAAAGTAGCTTAAATAACAGAAATTGATTGGCTCACAGTTGTGGAGACCTGAAGTCTGAGATGGAGGTGTCAGCAGGATTGGTTCCTTCTGGGCTTTGAGAGAGAACTTGTCCCAGGCCCCTCCCCTAGCTTCTGGCAACGTTGGGTTTCCCTTGGCTTTGTAGAAGCATCATCCTATCTCTGCCTTCATCTTCATGTGGTGTTCTCTCTGCCTGTGTCCAAATTTCCTTCTTATAAAGTCACTGATCGTATTGGATAAGACGTCCACCTTATTCCAGTATGATCTTATATTAACTAATTTAATTTCAAAAATCCTATTTCCAAATTAGGTGACATTTCATGGGGGTTAGCAACTTAGCAGCAGCAGCAGGACTTCAACATATGTATTCTGGAGGTTCACAATTCAACAACACGTAACAAATCCAAATGTCCACCAGTTTGTGACTGGAAAACAATTTATGGTGTTTCCATGCCACAGAATACTCGGAATACTCTTTAGACATAAAAAGGAACAAACCACCAACACATGCTACAACAAAGATTCAGCTCTGAAACATTATGCTGATAAGCCAGGTGCAAAAAGACTGCATACTGTTTCCATGTACAAGAAATGTTCAAAAAAAGTACATTTACAGGGTAAAAAGCAGATTAGTAGTTGCCTAGGGCTTGGAGTGGGAGAAAGGCTTAAGCAAAAACCAGCATAAGGAAACTTGCTGGGCTGATGGAAATGTTCTAAAACTGCATTTTGGAAAGGGTTGCTAATTACAAAAATTTACTAAAATACTGCTGAAATGTATACTTACAATGGGTGACTTTTTATAGTACATGAATTATATAGTAATAAGGCTACTTTGGTTTTTTTTTAAGTTAAAAAAAAAAACACCCACAAACCTCTGCAGGTGGACCAGCAATCTGAATTTTAACAAGCCTTCTAGCCAGCTCTAAAGTATACTAACATCTGAGGGACTTCCCTGGCAGTACAGTCGTTAAGACATCAGGCTTCCAATGCAGGGGGCACAAGTTCATCTCTGCTTGTGGAACTAAGATCCCACATGCCATGTGGCACAGCCAAAAAAACCCAAACAAACCAGGATATTAACATTTGAAAATCACTGCTCTAAAGAATTTGTTTTAACCAGATGAACTTGAGAAAATGTCAATGGCTCCTGTGTGTGTACACGTGTGTGTGCTTGGTCCTGTCCAACTTTTTGTGACCCCCATAGATGGGCTGAACAGGCTCCTCTGTCCATGGGATTCTCCAGGCAAGAGTACTGGAGTGGGGTGCAATTGCCTTCTCCGAGCAGACAGACTGAAAACCACAATCACAGAAAACTAACCAATCTAATCATACGGACCACAGCCTTGTCTAACTCAGTGAAACTGAGCCATGCCATGTAGGGCACCCTGAGGTTCACATCTGTGTTCAATAGGATGCATCCACCTCAGCACTTCCAGATTCCTCAGGCACCCAGATGCACCCTTGTCCTGAATGAAGGTCTTAATCTGGTATCAACAGCGGCAGCTCTATCCTCCACTCTGGCACCTGTGCCCCACATCTGCGAGCTACCCTTTGCCCTGCCTCTCCCTCACCCTGCAGGTTTGGTCAGGCTCTGAGGCTGAAGGTTCCTTTTTCATTCTCTCTCCCCTGTTTTCTAGCAATGGCCTCCGACCAGGACCTTATATCACTCACTACTTCCAAACAGCCTTTCTGCCCTGTTTCACTTCACTCTCTTTGATCTACCCACTTGAGTATCCTAGGATCCATCTTACTTATGCACATAATCAAGTCCCTTCCTGATAAAACTCCCCTGGTGGCTTCTTTTCTCTTTCAGTTGGAACTTTGAACTGCATGTAACAGAAGCCCGGTTATTCCTGTTTAACCAAATATAAGTTTATTTTCCTCGTAGGATAGAAAGTGCCAAGGTAAGCAGCCCATTTCCAATGAAGGCCATTGCCAGTTTCTTATGTAACTTACAGCAATGTCAAGTGCATCTACTGTTTAAATAAACACAATTTGAAGATGTGAACGTAATCTGGCCCAAGCACAGTTTTCAAAAATCTCTTGGGTAGTTAGTTCTAAGGTGCAGCAAGAGTCAACAAGACTGTACCTAACCTAGGGACCTCTGGCTTACAGTTGGGCACTCCTCGTAGCTCAGCTGGTAAAGAATCCGCCCGCAGTGCAGGAGGTCCCAGTTCAATTCCTGGGTTGGGAAGATCCCCAGGAGAACGGATAGGCTACCTACTCCAATATTCATGGGCTTCCCTGGTGGCTCAGACAGTACAAGATTTTGCCTGCAATGTGGGAGACTTGGGTTTGATCCCTGGGTTAGGAGGGCACGGCAACCCACTCCAGTATTCTTGGCTGGAGAATCCCCATGGACAGAGGAGTCTGGCAGGCAGCAGTCCGTGGGGTCACAAAGAGTCAGACACAAATGAGCGACTAAGCACATATATAAAAACATTTTTCATCAGCAAAAGTTTTGGTGATAATCCCTTTGTGACGTGTGATATGAAGCAGACGAAAAGAATACTACTTATTTACTGAGCACCATGAAGGTGTAAAGGAGGAACTGCCTTGGGATTTCAGGAGAAAAAAAATGATTTTGGGAAAAAGGGAGATGAAATAAAGGAGTGCTGTGCTATGCTTAGCGGCTCAGTCGTGTCTGACTCTTTGCGACACCATGGACTGTAGTCCACCAGGCTCCTCGGTCCATGGGGATTCTCCAAGCAAGAATACTGGAGTGGGTTGCCATGCCTTCCTCCAGGGAATTTTCCCAATCCAGGAACTGAACTCAGGTCTCCTGAATTGCAAGCAGATTCTTTACTGTTGGAGCCACAAGGGAAGCCCAAAATAAGCAAGAAAAGGGAGGAATGAATCCTAAGAAAGGAAAAGAAAAGGAAACGGGTGGAAATGCAAGACTGAACAGCTGGTCTACCTTCTCACTTACTTCTTAACCAAACACTGACTTTCATGCTCAGGAACGCCAGAAGGACACGCAGTAAACTGCTGAGTCATCTGCACATGAAGCAATCTGGTCCGAGGCACCCAGTCCTCACCATTCGCTACAAAATTCAAGTCTCTCTGGGTCAGCATGCCTCATTCTGACTGTCAGATGCCAGCCACATTCCTGGGCTCAAGACAACCCAACCTCCTTTTGGATTCCCTGGACTTCTTGGAGATAATGACTCTCAACGGGATTTGAACTTTTCAAAACCACCAGAGTTCTCTGATCACACACATGACCTTTGGGACTAGATTAGGGGGGCACGAGCACCCCAAAGCCATGAAATCGTGGGATCTCAAGGTCAAAATGAATAGGCCTGCCCTAACACAGGACAGGGGCAAGGGCAAAAAGGGAGGCCTTTGTACCACATGGATCTCCTTCCTAAAAAACAACTTAGGAACGTGTGCCAGACTTTCATCCTTCAGGGACCTGGGAGCTGAGTGACACTGCTTTGTGGCTAGCTTATAGTCTAAATTGCTAGCAGTTCCTCGGTTCAATGGCTAGTCTTTGTTTCTGCATCTTCATGTTTCCTGATCATTAACGTAAAGTCAGGCCAACGTATTGTGTGGGCTTTCCCTAGTGGCTCAGTGGTAAAGAACTCATCTGCTAATGCAAGAGGTGAGTTCCATCCCTGGGTCGGGAAGATTCCCCAGGAGGAGGGCATGGCAACCCACTCCAGTATTCTTGCCTGGACAATCCAATGGACAGAGGGGCCTGGCGGGCTATAGTCCTAGGGTTGCAGAGTCGGACAAGACTGAGTGACTAACACACACACACAACCTTGTTCTAGAAGGAGGGGTAAGACCCTTGTGGGGGCATCTAGAAGGAGGGGTAAGACCCTTGTGGGGGCATCTTCTTAGCTCCACACCTCTCCCCAGGGGAAATACGGCCTAAAGAGGAACAGAACAGGGCCCTCTGAAGTGTGGGACTCTGTGCGTGACCGTAGTTCTAGGAATGAACCTAAGGGGTCCTCGAATCCTACGTGACACAGTCTGGCAAGGCCCCAGGCTTTGTCTACCTATCTCAAAAGAGGAGGAACCTGGATCCCAGCACTACTGCATGTGGGGTAGTTTGTTGGCATGTGAACTGAAATCTGATTCCAACTTCCTGGAAGCCAAAGAAACTTTGGCCTTGGGCAAAGGCCCTTTGGCTGTGATCTGCACATTTATGCAACTTACAGGCTAACTAGAAAATGCTAGTTGAGTACAACATGCAAAATTACAAATATGTATACTTTCAAGAGGATGATTAAAAAAAAAAGTGAACTGTGTATCTGTGACAGATGACGATTTGAGCTCAAAGGTAGAATTAAATAAGTTATGTGCAGCCAACACGTGGCTGAAGTAGTTTCTGCCTTGTTTCACTCTGACCTTGAACTAGGTCTCACTCAGCATTTCACCATTCTCACAACTGTGTGTGTGTTAAGTCACTTCAGTGTGTCCGACTCTTTGCTACCCCATGGACTGTAGCAAGCTTGTACCCCACCAAGCTCCTAGGTCCATTGGATTCTCCAGGCAAGAATACTGGAGTGGGTTGCCATATCCTTCTCCAGGAGATCTTCACCACTAAGGTAATGGACCCAGGTCTCTTACATCTCCTGCACTGGCAGGCTTTACCACTAGTAACACAACTAAATCCTCCCTCAGTTCAGTTCAGTTCAGTTCAGTCGCTCACTATGTCTGACTCTTTGTGATCCCATGAATCGCAGCACGCCAGGCCTTCCTGTCCATCACCAACTCACGGAGTTCACTCAGACTCACGTCCATTGAGTCAGTGATGCCATCCAGCCATCTCATCCTCTGTCGTCCCCTTCTCCTCCTGCCCCCAATCCCTCTCAGCATCAGTCTTTTCCAATGAGTCAACTCTTTGCATGAGGTGGCCAAAGTACTGGAGTTTCAGCTTTAGCATCATTCCTTCCAAAGAAATCCCAGGGCTGATCTCCCTATATTAGACGAAAAGACAGATTGTGTTGGGAGTTCACTGGGAGATGCAGAGGATTTCAACAAAAATCCCTAGCAGCCAGAGCTCTCTTCCCTTACGTGTGTCCCTCATCGGCCCCTGTCTGGGTCTCCTTGACTCCTTGTTTCTTTTCAGTATACTTTTCCCATCTCCTCTTTTGAGTCAAGTAGGTCCAGCTCTTGCCCTCAACTTGCCTAATTCACTGGGCATGAAAAACACCTGCAGGTCAGAATTTCTCAAACTGCCAACAGAGCTTCCTGTTGTTGGGAGGAAGGTAAATTCCAGGTTCCCACCACAGACCCACTGGGTCAGAAACACAGTAATCTGCAGTTTAATTTGCCTTCTAGATGAGTCAAAAGTGTGCTTCCAGAGTAAATTAACCTCATCTCTGAAAACAGTTCACTCATCTTTGTTACTCAGGCGCCCCCTGAGGAGGGAAGAGGAAGATTCTTCTCTTGATGCCCCCTGGCAATCCTGTGGTTATCAAACTATTTTGCCAAGAAAAGCATGTTTGTAGGGGTGGGGCCAGATGGTGGTGGTGGTGGTGAGGATTCTCCTTCTGAGCCAAACTGTTGCAGACAAATGCACAATGAAAAGTGTAAAAGTGAAAGTGTTAGTCACTTAGTCCTGTCTGACTCTTTGTGGACCCCACTGGACTGCAGTTGGCCCGGCTCCTCTCTCCATGAGATTCTCCAGACAAGAGTACTGGAGTGGGTAGCCCTTCCCTTCTCCAGGGGATCCTTCTCACCCAGGGAGTGAACCCAGGTCTCCTGCATTGCAGGGAGATTTTTTTACCATCTGAGCCAGGAGAGAAGCAAACGCATAGTCACTGTAAAAAAAAAAACACAAAAACATTTTGAGAGAACATTAGTAAGGTTAAATTTGCATTTCCCAAAGGAACTCACCCACAGTCTCCTGTACATCTTTCTAGAGATTTCTGAGCACACAAGTAAACATGTTTATACTTTTAAATAAAAACCTACAGAAGTGGACTGTGCTGTTAGCTAGTTTCATGAAACGTCTTCCTTGAAGGTTAAGAAATGTATGGAGGTACATTCACCCATTCTCCCCCTCTCCTTGACTGTTGGGGGCAACAGACAAAACACAGAGGGATATAGAAATCAATCAGTTGGCTTTTTGTGTATGTGTGTGTGGCAATATTAGACGAAAAGACAGATTGTGTTGGGAGTTCACTGGGAGATGCAGAGGATTTCAACAAAAATCCCTAGCAGCCAGAGCTCTCTTCCCTTACGTGTGTCCCTCATCGGCCCCTGTCTGGGTCTCCTTGACTCCTTGTTTCTTTTCAGTATACTTTTCCCATCTCCTCTTTTGAGTCAAGTAGGTCCAGCTCTTGCCCTCAACTTGCCTAATTCACTGGGCATGAAAAACACCTGCAGGTCAGAATTTCTCAAACTGCCAACAGAGCTTCCTGTTGTTGGGAGGAAGGTAAATTCCAGGTTCCCACCACAGACCCACTGGGTCAGAAACACAGTAATCTGCAGTTTAATTTGCCTTCTAGATGAGTCAAAAGTGTGCTTCCAGAGTAAATTAACCTCATCTCTGAAAACAGTTCACTCATCTTTGTTACTCAGGCGCCCCCTGAGGAGGGAAGAGGAAGATTCTTCTCTTGATGCCCCCTGGCAATCCTGTGGTTATCAAACTATTTTGCCAAGAAAAGCATGTTTGTAGGGGTGGGGCCAGATGGTGGTGGTGGTGGTGAGGATTCTCCTTCTGAGCCAAACTGTTGCAGACAAATGCACAATGAAAAGTGTAAAAGTGAAAGTGTTAGTCACTTAGTCCTGTCTGACTCTTTGTGGACCCCACTGGACTGCAGTTGGCCCGGCTCCTCTCTCCATGAGATTCTCCAGACAAGAGTACTGGAGTGGGTAGCCCTTCCCTTCTCCAGGGGATCCTTCTCACCCAGGGAGTGAACCCAGGTCTCCTGCATTGCAGGGAGATTTTTTTACCATCTGAGCCAGGAGAGAAGCAAACGCATAGTCACTGTAAAAAAAAAAACACAAAAACATTTTGAGAGAACATTAGTAAGGTTAAATTTGCATTTCCCAAAGGAACTCACCCACAGTCTCCTGTACATCTTTCTAGAGATTTCTGAGCACACAATAAACATGTTTATACTTTTAAATAAAAACCTACAGAAGTGGACTGTGCTGTTAGCTAGTTTCATGAAACGTCTTCCTTGAAGGTTAAGAAATGTATGGAGGTACATTCACCCATTCTCCCCCTCTCCTTGACTGTTGGGGGCAACAGACAAAACACAGAGGGATATAGAAATCAATCAGTTGGCTTTTTGTGTATGTGTGTGTGGCATTTTCAGGTTTGTGGCCTTGCCACACAGGAAATATTCGAAAAGACGTAATTCTGACAACCAAATACGTAAGTCTTATGTGTTTAGGACGAAAAAAATCGCAGAGAAGAAAAGGTGAGACCCAGGACTGAGATCCACCGTTTTTACAGACCCTCAGAAAGCCACAACGCAATAAAAAAAATGGAAATTATCACAAACACCCAGCGTGAGAGTCTCAACTTGTGAAAGGCGACAACGTCAGGACCAAAGTCAGTTATCACTCACTAACATTTGCGGACAAAGGGACTTCATATCTTCAAGGCGTGCTACGTATATACCTCCCTGTCCCACTTTCGTGTACTGCAATCCGCAGATCACACCCTGTAGAGGAGAAAGGCCGGGTGGTGTTTTTTTTTCTCCGCGATCCAGGTTTTACTGCGCGTTTTCACACAGCCCCAGGGCGGAGGGGGGCCGGCAGCGCTTGGCTCCGCCCCCCCGGTCCATCAGGGCTACCCCCCACACCCAGCAGCTCCCCCCCCCCCCCGAGGCCTCTCCGTTGACGGGGGAGCGCGCTGAGAACGTGAGCGGCGATTGGTTGAGGGCCACGGTGGGCGGGGCACGGCGGTCCGGCCCTATAAAATTGCGGCGGCGCTCTCCCCTCGGTTTTGCGTCGGCGTGTGTACTGCGGTGTCTCTTGCTCAGCTTGCTGGGGGTGTCCTTAGCTGTCCGGGCCGGAGAGCCTTTCCCCCGAGTCATGGCGACGAAGGCCGTCTGCGTGCTGAAGGGTGACGGCCCGGTGCAAGGCACCATCCACTTCGAGGCAAAGGCAAGGGCTGGCGGGGGCGAGGGGGGAGACCAGCGGCGAGGCCGCGCGCGCCAACCTGTGCCCTGGAGCGGCAGGCCGGCCCCACCGGGCCTCGTGCCGCCCTCGCCACGCCTCCCTCCCCCGGCGCGCGGTTCGGCGGGTCCGCGGTCCACTCCCACTCCCGGGCCGCCCCCCGCGCGCCCGCGGCCGCAAAGTGCTGAGTCACCGGGCGAGCCCGGCGGCGGTGCGAGGGGAGGCCTGGGCGGGGGTGCAGGAAGGGAACACCCGGTCGGCCCCTTTGTGTGTGTGTGTGGGGCGGGGCGGGGAGGCCGACAACCGCGGGTCGGGGAGGGCAAAGAGAAAGCGAGGGAGGAGACCCGGCTGCCACGGCGCCCCTTCGACGTCCGCAGGCCCCGACCGAGACTTGCTTTGCTTTGAGGAGGCCGTGTGGCTATCCTCCCCCCCGCCCCGCCACCCCCTTCTCGGCGGGGTCAGTGTCTGGGTCCTGGCATTCTGCGGATTCTTGAGTTGCGCAGTCCCGAGGCTTGTCTCGCCCTTGAGATCTCGAGGGTGGCGGGGTGCGGCCGGGCCTTCAGGATTCTCGTGGCATCCGTTATCCCTTTGAGGCTTCCTTTGCAGCTTGAGTGCTCCAGCTCAGGGATCTGCAAACCACGCGCAGTCTGTGCCGGGGTTGGTGTTTGTTCAGCCCTCGAGCTGAGTGGTTTTATCTGTTCAGGTCTTTGTAGTTTTGATTTAATGTTTGTGTTTAAAGGAAAACACAAGTATGCAACAGTGACCCTTTCCAGAAAAGTTTGCTGACACACCCTGCTCTAGGTCATGGTCAGGCTCTGTGAGGACAGAGAAGACGGCCCTGGCCCTGGTCAGAGCTCCAAAAAAACCAGAGATCTAACAGGCTCCCTTGTTTGGGGGGTTTTCTAGAGAGCGATCATAATCCTGGGTGCACGGCAGACTCAGACTCACCCCGTGGATGTAAAGTCGCTTCAGTCGTGTCCGACTCTTTGCGACCCCGTTAGGATCCTCTGTCCATGGGATTCTCCAGGCAAGAGGAACTGGAGTGGGTTGACTGTCCTCCTCCTGGGGATCTTCCTAGTGCAGGGATCAATCCAGCTCACCTGAATTGCAGGCAGATTGTTTACCCGCTGAGCCATCAGGGAAGCCCCAGAGTCACTGGCTGAGCTTTTTAAAATAGACATTCCAGGGCTCAACTCAGGGTCAGTTACGCCAGAACCTGGTGCGGTGCAGTCTGAGATTTGCAGTTTAAAGCCTCCAAAGTGGTTTTAACAGTGCATGGAGGATTGAGAATTCGAGGAGGCCTAGAGTATTTCCTTTGCACGGAATTGTCATTCTATGCTTGGAGCATTCCTGTAAACAAAATTTCAGTCACTTGACTGAAATTTCTTTACTGGTAGGCCTGTTACTGAGAGGGTATCGGACAAATCTCTGCACAAATCATGTAAAATAAAGTGTACAGAACACTCAGTGATCACACTGTGACGCACAGATGTTGTGAGCGGTGTGAAACATCTTTTCACAGATGTTGTGAAAAGACTGTCCCAGATCTTAGATTGCCAGTGGGTGGAAGATTGTGTTGGCTTGTTAATATTGAGGGAATATTTAAGGTACCAGTGAGATTTACAGTGGTTCATGGAAACATGAAAGGATATGCAAAGTGTTCTATGTGAGATTTATACAAGGAGAACTTAAATATTTGAGCTTTATTTTTTTCCTTTTGGTGGTTTCCAAATTTTCCGAAAAGGCTTTTTGACATTAGACTAAATTTTGCTCTTTTCATTTGCCAGACTCTGTTTTGTCTCTCCTCTTGCCTCTCCATTGCTCTGCTGCTGCTAAGTCGCTTCAGTGGTGTTGGACTCTTTGCGACCCCATAGACGGCAGCCCACCAGGCTCCCCCGTCCCTGGGATTCTCCAGGCAAGAATACTGGAGTGGGTTGCCATTTCTTTCTCAAATTCATGAAAGTGAAACGTGAATATGAAGTCGCTCAGTCATGTCCCGACTCCTAGTGACCCCATGGACTGCTGCCTACCAGGCTCCTCTGTCCATGGGATTTTCCAGGCAAGAGTACTGGAGTGGGGTGCCGTTGCCTTCTGCCTCTCCACTAGAGAACCCAAGAAGCCTCTGAGGAATTCTTCCAGCCACTGAGAGACAGCTCCTGGTGTTACTTAGATTCAGAAGCCAAACTGAAACCTGCCGCAACCCGGGTCCCCTTAGTTTTTACACCTTCCCTGAGCAGCTTGTTTGGCTCCCTCTTCTGGGTTCTGAACCTCAGTTTTGATGGTGCTCTCTGAACCTGATAAAAGCCCCTTGGGTATGCAGATGTATTAAACTGTCAATAAACTATCAACTGTATTTCTTACTGAGTGTTTAAAATTTTTGGATTAGTTTCCAGTTTTCAAAAATCGGAAATTTTCACCTCTTAAGTCCAAAGTCCTAGCTTATCTTGAAAATCATCTATCTGGAGAAGGCCCCTACTGAGCCTTCGTTAGCCTGGGTGACACTGCGGCCTGTTTCCCTTCCTCCTGCTTCCCTGACCTGTTTCACCCATTTGAGATAATAGCCCTGTTACCGCAGAGTGTGCCAGGCCGCTTACCCTTGGGCTTCTCATGTTCTGTGCATTGCCAGTTGAGTGGGGGCGTGGAAGAACTTGCACGTTTGCCTCTCTCTTGATTACATGGCGTGTTTGGGGAATCACAGTCACATTCGGCTCTTTCCAGAATTTTCCATTAAATTTCGGGCTTTTCTTTGCCTAGAGGAATCATAATGTATCTGTCTTCAAAAAGAAAGACAAGCGGCAGCAGTCGCCACGCTACTTTCCAGGAGCAGTGATACCTAGCCAGTGGAAAATCAGAACTTCAAGGCCTAACACCTCTTGTAACTGTCGGCCCTGGCTTTTTGAAAAAAACAGAAACACCATCTCATATTCCTATATGGTGTGGTTGCTGTGTTATGTTTTATTTTAGTTGCTAAGATTTCTGTGTAGTTGTGGAAGTAACTTCTTTGATTTGTCTATGTAGCATGCAGTACCATTACCCATTGCCTTTGCTGCGATTGCAGTGTGGTTTTTTTTTTTCTTCTTCACCTGTTTCGGTGTTTTATTGTCCCTTCTTTTTGATCTCAGGAATGGAAAGGTTATGTAGGTTTCAGTGTCTGAAAAGCCTTGAGAAAGCAGTACTTCTGGTTAGATTAGGATCAGCTTTCCAGTGGCAGTGAGGATATTCTCTGAGTACAAACCAAAAATATCCATGTGGGAAACTGATAAACATCCCTCTCCTGGGGAGTGGAGAAGAAGGACCATGGGATGACAAGTTGAGTATTTCCAGGGAACCTTTTTTTTTTCTTTTTAAGACAATTCTGTGTGTTTGATAATACAGGAGAGTGTCTGCATGAAGAAAGGAAGATGCTGAAAAGTGTATGACTGCAGACACTTGGGTTCACAAGTTTGATATGTGCACATAAACTTAGCCATGCACAAGCACAACCTATTTGAAGTATTTACATAATAAGCAAGAACTACTTGTATTACACATGAATGGTTAAGCAGCTACCTGGGGGTTCATTGCTAGAACGTAGTGGGCCTTTCTAGCCAAAAACCTTGGACACAGGTTTTTCGACTCCTGAATTGGTGTTCTTTTCACTTTTCCTATGAGTAGTAAAGGTAATTCAGTCGTTTTCTTTGCTCAGAAGCATTCGCCCTCTCAAACTTCTCTCACTTTTCTTTGACTGAAGGGAAATACAGTCGTGGTAACTGGATCCATTACAGGGTTGACTGAAGGTGATCATGGATTCCACGTCCATCAGTTTGGAGACAATACACAAGGTGGGTGTTGTCCTGGTGACGATCGATTCACAGTCACCTCACCTAGTGAGATAAGCCTGGTAGCATGTGTGTGTTTAGGTGCTCAGTCGTGTCTGACTCTGCACCCTATGGACTGTAGCCCCCCAGGCTCCTCTGTCCATGGGATTTTCAGGCAGGAGTACTAGAGTGGTTGCCGTTTCCTTCAGGGGATCTTCTTGACGCAAGGATCAGAACCTGCGTCTTCCGTGTCTCCTGCATTGCAGCTGGATGGTCTGCCTGCTGAGCCATCCAGAAAGCCACCTCCACACGTTAAAAACTGGGCAACAAATTTTTAGAAAGTCAGTAGGACTACTCAAGTCAGCCTCAGGGGTAAACGTGACTGACTCAATGAAATGGAAGGGGAATTGATGTTTTTATTTTATCTTATTATGGGTTGATTATGTAAGAGTCTCAGATGTTTTTAACAATAGTAGACAATACTGCTACTTTCTGACCTTCGTGGCCTTTGGTCCTTGTGAGCTGGGGGTTGAGGGTGGCTGTGACAGGTGGGGGGTACATTTATCATGACCCTGGGAGAACAGCTCCACAGCTCCAACACAAGAGCCTGAGTTGGGACGGGGTGGCGGCAGGGAGGGGAAAGACAGCCTGATGATAGCCTGTGATCTGCTGGTACTGTGGATTGAGTTTGATTTTCTCAATTTGAGATCAGAAGCAAGTTAACAAAATTTATGGGTTGCGTATTTGAGTAAACTTAGTGTTTCTGCCTTCTGTGATGAGAACTTAATTCATTTTGCTGGAACCTGTTTTTAATGACCCATAATTTGATTCCTTTAAATAGTGATTTAAGGGTCAGATGTGATCCACTTCAACAATATAAAAGTTGGTGGGACTAAGAGGTGGTCCAGTGGGTAAGACTCCCCCTAGTTCCCAATGCAGGGGCCCTGGGTTGGATGCCCGGTCAGGGAGAGGAGTCCCCACGTGCAGGCCGCCACCCAGAGGCCACATGCTGCTGCCTAAGGACCCTGCGTGCCTCAACTAGAGATCATGTGTGCAGCAACTGAGACCCGGCACAGCCAAAGGAAAAACATTCCTGCCTCTCTGGTGGGAGGCGACTGCTCTTCGGCTTCAGCTTACTCTGCCACGTCCTGTAACCTGCGTGTCGTCTCCCTGAGTGGGGAGGGTGGGGCTGTTCACAGCCTTTATCCATCCCCCACCCCAGCTGACACCCAGCGCGTGAAGACCCATGTAAAGAGCCGCCTCCGTAGTTGTGTTCTGTGGGAATGCTCTTCTCCGGAGCTCAGGAGTGCGGTTTTACAGAGTACAGCCTGAAGGCCCAGAGTCGTGCAGGGCAGCAGACCTGGGATTAGGATGCTGCTTTATATTCCACAGGCACCAAGACCCAGGCAGCAGCTGTCTGGCAGTGTGTTGCTGGGGAGACACGTGCTTTGTCGTTGAGGTATCCTGTCGTCTTAGGAAGTAGGATCATAATCATGGGATTTTAATAGAAGGACCATTGAAGTGCAAGTTGGGGCAGAAGCAGCCAAGCCCAGAGAGTGGTGTTTCCTTGACCAGTGTCGCAGTAGTTAGAGTTAGTCTCTACTCCCTGCCCTTCATGGCTGTTGTTACTAGCCCAGAAGTCACATTGTGGGTCAGTACTTTGCTCCAGTTGAGGCTTTTAGCAATGACCAGTTTCTTTTTTAGAATTTATTTTGGAAATTTAATTCATAATTTAGCTGCCTTTTTTTTTTTTTTTTTTTTTGTTAAATAGGCTGTACCAGTGCAGGTCCTCACTTTAATCCTCTGTCCAAAAAACACGGTGGGCCAAAAGATGAAGAGAGGTAAGTGACCTTAATTCTTTTATGAAATGCTAGCGCTGGCTTTGGGCAGGAGTGGTCAACATGGTTTACTACTTGCAGATTGTATGCTAAGATAATTGCATCTCTGTTTTTGAATGTGTTGCTCCACATAACCCCTTGCCCCTGAGTTCTGGAATGGCATTACTCCCTGGGCTAAGGAATTGACAAATGGGGACACTGCAAACGATTTGGGTTTTGTAGCATTTATTGAATAAAGAACTAGTACAAGTGTCAAAGGGAACTGATACAGGCAATGCCGTGAATGACAGTGCTGGCAGCTACCAGCGAAATTAAAGCATCATTGGGAAACACT
Source organism: Madoqua kirkii (assembly GCA_006408675.1). Lineage (NCBI taxonomy): Eukaryota > Metazoa > Chordata > Mammalia > Artiodactyla > Bovidae > Madoqua > Madoqua kirkii. Next base: position 16,528 of record SJYC01039171.1, on the reverse strand, counting down.
GGAAACTTTGTAGACAAAAATCTGATGTTGAAAATTCAGTGAGACTCCCCTTGTATGTGTTAGTTTTCTGAACGCCTTTCAGGAAAATATTAAATTTTAAGGACAAGGATTAATTTATGTTTATATCAAAGGGTGGACTTCCCTGGTGGCTCAGACGGTAAAGCGTCTGTTGGGAAGATCCCCTGGAGAAGGAAATGGCAATCCACTCCAGTATTGCCTGGAAAATCCCACGGACAGAGGAGCCTTGTAGGCTACAGTCCGTGGGGTCGCAAAGAGTCGGACACGACTGAGCGACTTCACTTCACTTATATCAGAGGGCAAGGGTCATAACTCTCTTAGCCGTGCCAAGTATTAATAGGCACAACTCAGTAACTTAAGAGTTTATCCTTTAAGTTTACTTTACCTCTGAAGTTAGGGGTGCACCCCAAGTCTTTCCAGAGCATTGCTTTATGGACTTGAAGCCTTGCTTGAAGAGCTGTGTGTTTGAAACATCTTGTTACTTGTTTTTAAATTTGTGTGTCTTCAAAGTTTTGTCAGTATGGAAAAGTAGATTCTATTTGATACAGACCATATCACTTCAAGCCACCCTTATATATATCTGACTCATCCATTTTTAATTTAGCTTATGAACTAAAGTTGGATAGATAGAAATCAGTCCTAATTCCTCTGCTTTTTCAATATTAGGCATGTTGGAGACTTGGGCAATGTGACAGCTGACAAAAATGGTGTTGCCATTGTGGATATTGTAGATCCTTTGATCTCACTCTCAGGAGAATATTCCATCATTGGCCGCACGATGGTGGTGAGTTTTCATATAATAAGGATATGCATGAAATTTCTTCTAACACATGATCATGTATGTTTTCATGACTTCACGATTATTAATCCTGGCTTCTAAGCTTCCGTATAAATTGTACTTTCTGTTCAGATTAGGAAAAGCAGTTATTTTGTTGGACAGTTACAGTGAAGGTGATTTAATGATCAAGGTCAGTTAAGACCAGTTTTCCTAAGATGCAGTAATAAAGCAGATTACCTTTGATCATGTTAATTAGATCTGTGTTATGAAAACAGAAGCTGTCTTTATTTGGTTTTCAAATGGCCAGGCTTTCTGTCACTACTGGGTTTCCCCCTGCAGTTAACCAGAGCATTTGAAATCTGAAATCTGGGGTGGACCTCAGTACCAATCAATATTCATTCATGTCTGCGGGTTGTTGTCACTTGTTCAACATGTGGGAGGCTGTTGTCCCAGGTTATGTAGCACTGCATCTGGTTCCTACGGAATGCCTCCTGAAGGCTCCCTTTTGCCTGTCCCCAGAGGACAGTTAACTTTCAGTAGACACTTCCTATCAGTTCACTCTTTTATAGAGTTTCCTTCTGTAGTTATGAAGCAGAGAAGTCACTTATCAATGTTTGATGTGCTATGCTTAGTCGCTCGGCCCTGTCCGACTCTGTGGCACCATTGGACTTGTAGCCTGCCAGGCTCTGTCCATGGGATTCTCTGGGCAGGAATACTGGAGTGGATTGCCATGCCCTCCTCCAGGAGTTCTTCCCAACCCAGGGATCACACCCAAGTGTCCTGCATTGCAGGCAGATTCTTTACCATCTGAGCCACCAAGTGGTGGCTTAATGTTTTATGAGCAAAATTTAAAAGGCTACTGCTTGAATATTCAAGATATTTTTAGGGCCTCCCTCATGGCTCAGTTGGTAAAGAATCTTGGAAGATCCTTGGAAAAAGGCAAAGCAACCCACTCCAGTATTCTGATTTGAATATTCAAGATATTTTAGGATTATATCTTATTTATGGGTGTGTAGCTAATTAGGCAGTTTTTATAAGTTTATATATATTTTTTGGTTCACCTTTCCCCCCCCAAACCAGTTTGTACTATGAAAGAATGTCTACCCTGATATTAGTAAAGTTTCTCATGGTAGACTTAGCCTGTGGATGCTTTGTAACCTAATTCTATGGGTTTCTTGTGTATTTTTTGAGATAGTACTGCTAACCTAGTGTTTTATTATGTCTGCATCATCAGGAAAAAGCTCTGAATAGTAGCTTCTACTTTTTACTACTAAATGTTTGTGTATTTTCCTACTAGTAGGATTATTTTAACATGGTATTTTCTAATATTCAGTAGTTCTTAAGTCTTTTGGGTATTGTTGAGGAGATGGTAATTGCTTGATAGCCCGAGTTAATTTGTTTTTAAAATTTTTTAAAGGTCCATGAAAAACCAGATGACTTGGGCAGAGGTGGAAATGAAGAAAGTGCAAAGACTGGAAACGCTGGAAGTCGTTTGGCCTGTGGTGTAATTGGAATTGCCCAGTAAACATTCCCTGGGACATGGTCTGAGTCCTAGTAACTCATGTGTTATCTTGCTAGTTGTAGAAATTAACTTGAAAGTGTAATTTGTGTGACTTTTTAAAAATTGCTTTAAGTACCTGTAATGAGAACTGACTTATGATCACTTGAAAGATTTGTATTATTTTATAAAACTCATATGCAATTAAAATGTCTGTTTCATTGGTCTCTATATTTTGCCAGACTTAATCACATGTATATTATTTGTCTGAATTTCTTCGATTCTCTCAAGCCTGCAATAAACATTCTCTGTGGCACTGTATTTTGAGCCTATTGAAGTATTTAAATTGAAATTCTAAATTAACTTGATATTCATACATAGAGCGTGAATGGAAGAGATTTAGTAATATATTGATGGGTATTAACTATCTTAGAACTTTTTTTGAAAGTGTTTTTAAATGAGATCATTAAAATGTTAAAATTTTAGCAAGTGGTATATTTAGCTAAGACTAAGCTGAATTTAAACTCAGACAAATAGGCCATTCTTTGTTAGCTTTAGAGAAGTTAAGGTGGTAACTTTATTTTAAAAAGTAGCTGTTAACAATTTAAGAGAGCCCTTTGATAACTTAGTGAAATTGTAAATGGTAAGTTACAGCCTTAGTGAAGAGTAAGATTAATTTACCTACCTGTCAGAATGGCACATAATCCATTTTTATAGACCCATGACCATGAAATTAAAAGACACTTACTCCTTGGGAGGAAAGTTATGACCAACCTAGATAGCATATTCAAAAGCAGAGACATTACTTTGCCGACCGAGGTCCGTCTAGTCAAGGCTATGGTTTTTCCTGTGGTCATGTATGGATGTGAGAGTTGGACTGTGAAGAAGGCTGAGCGCCGAAGAATTGATGCTTTTGAACTGTGGTGCTGGAGAAGACTCTTGAGAGTCCCTTGGACTGCAGGGAGATCCAACCAGTACATTCTGAAGATCAGCCCTGGGATTTCTTTGGAAGGAATGATGCTAAAGCTGAAACTGCAGTACTTTGGTCACTTGATGCGAAGAGTTGACTCATTGGAAAAGACTGATGCTGGGAGGGATTGGGGGCAGGAGGAGAAGGGGACGACAGAGGATGAGATGGTTGGATGGCATCACTGACTCCATGGACGTGAGTCTGAGTCAACTCCGTGAGTTGGTGATGGACAGGAAGGCCTGGTGTGCTGCGATTTATGGGGTCGCAAAGAGTCGGACACGACTGAGCGACTGAACTGACCACTTAGTTTTATTTTTAATAACAGAGTTTGGCACAACCTGCTTTCACATATGCCCTTTAAAGAAATATGTTATACCCACTGTAAGGTGGAAACAAATGACTTGGCTGGTTGTGGGTTCTGCCTGTTTAAATACAATTTCTACACCCAATTAGTAATTCAAGTCGGTTTCTCTAAACACATATACCTATAGAAGAATGCTTTAAAATGAAGTGTTGATCTTAACGCAGTTTTGACTGTGGGTTATATTTTATTAATTGAAAATTGTAGGATATTTGACAGAGAAGCCAGAAATAAGCACTGTTTTGGTTGGACTTTAGCAAGTGAAGATCACTTGGAGAGGAAAAGCTAATTTAGAAAAATAAATATTCAAAGTTGTAAGTTGGTGATAACAGTATGCTCACAAATTAACAGTTAAGATAGGAACTTAAAAACCAACACTAACATTTCATAAGGTACACAGTTAAATAAATGGACTTGCTTGTGTCCTTTAAAGCCTCAAATGTAATTACTACCACTTAATACTTCTGGAGTTTTGTAATGAGCAAATAGGGTGACCTTAATACTTTCGATTGGAAATACTGGACTGTTTCCTTGAAACCCGAACACTAATCAGACGTGTATTTTCAGAAGCAGTTTCAGCTAGGACTTTTAAACTCAGTGGGCCAACATAAACCAGGGTAAGCTTATAACAAGTCTACATATGTGAAATGGGATTTTCTCTTACTTTCCAAAGGTTGCCCTAGGTACATTTCCCCCCACCACCCATTAAGGATTTTGCTGCAGAAAACTCAAAACCAAATAAAGCAGCTTTGCCTCGGGATGAGGGTAGAGAACCTGTTTCAGCACACAAACTAGGACGGTTTAGATACATATTTAAGGAGAAAAGAGCTTCAAGGCCATAAATACTTGGGTTAATGGCTGGTCTTCTTGGCTCAGCAGCTTTATGTAACCGCTTCTCTGTAGTACTTCAGGTACAGGTTTGATTTCCCTTTGAATGTCTTCATGTAACAGTTATTAGATAACTCACAACTGTTTTTCCTAGTTAACCCAATTATTTTAAAGAAGAGCGAGTACTCTGCAGGGGTGAAAAGCTCAGTTTACCTCTGCTCAGCAGGGGAAAAGAGAGGCAACAAGCAAGGCTTATAGAAACAGTGGGGGCTGCATTTAAGTTCTTAAACGGATGAGACAAAAAGCTTTTAAAGCTGCAGATGCTAACCTTGATTTTCTTTAACCTTTCTGAAAAACTTAATGGGATGGTAAAAACAACCAGCCTTCTAAAGAAGTAATACCCAGGCAATAATTTATAGTACAATTGGCAATGTTGGGGTCAAATGTTCCCTTAGCAAAGAATTTATCAATTATTTAGGGCAACATTTACCACAGAGCCAATGGGTGGGGGGCGAGGAGGGTGGAGAACACTTTGAATCCCCAAATTCACAAGCTTTTCAGTTAACATTAAAACCACTAACCTTTGCCTTCTGATTGAAATGCTAAAAATCAAAATATTACAGATGAAGTATTTGAAAATAACTACATAAAGATGTCTGTTTCCATCAAATCAATAAGTCTAATTTAGACTAATACAGCATTAACCACTTAAACCTTGATGAACAGTCCTTTTCCATCTTAATGCAATGTAGGAAGAATAGCACACATTAAAGTTTGTTACGAAAATAGAGTTTATTAAAAACATCCCTATTGTTTTTGAGGAGCTTTCACCGTTACCTTGTCTTAAATTAAAAAAAAAAAAAAATAGAGAGCACTTCTAATTACGATTTGTAAACTTTTTAAAGTCAAAACTTTTAAAAAGTTACAGCAAAAAGGGTAATATTTATTCATATTTTCAGTATTTTTTTGTTGTTATTTTGTGGCTATTTTTAAATAGAAGGGAAGCAATCAAATTGCTTACAGCTCCCACCAACTACTGCGGGGCTGTGACATAGCGGGAGCACGTATAATACAGCATCTGTACACCCCAAGCCCTACCCTCCTGTGTCGCCGTCATATCCGACAGATCCCAGTCTCTCTTAACGAGGAGCCTCTGCTGCTGAGCCAGGGTCCTTCTCGGTGTTGACGGATGAGGTAGCCTCAGCAGGTAACTCTTCAGAAGGCTTTGCGACTGCAGGCCCAGGCTCCCCCTTAGGAAGTTCTGAAACAGTGTCTACACTTCCCGCTTGGCTAATGGGAGGTTCCACGGTCTTGTTACCGCCTGCCCTGTCTGTCACCTCGGGCTTCTCCTTGCCTCGGTTTTCTTCCTTCTCTCTACGAGACTCTCTATCTCTAGAATCTCTCTCTCTGTCTCGATGCCCGCTAGAGCGTCTATTCCTGTCTTCCAAGTCTCTGTGCCTGTCCCGGTCGGGGCTCCTCCTTCCCCACTCTCTCCTCTCACGGTTACTATTCTCTCGATCATCATTACGGTTTCCGTACCGTTCCCGGTCATTCTCCACCCTATTTCCGAAGGATCTTCTTCCAAACCTTTCTTGGTCTCTACCTGAATTGAACTGCTGCTGCCTGCTGTCATTCCTGAACGGCTGTGGCTGCTGCTGAGTGGGCGGCGGCTGCTGGGCTGGCGGCGGCTGCTGCGGCGGCGGCTGTGCAGGTGGCTGCTGCTGCTGCTGCTGCTGCTGCTGCTGCTGCGGTGGCGGCTGCCTTCCATCTCGGTCCTCAGGACCCCCTGGGCCTGGCCCCGGGCCCCCGAGCCCTGGCATCCCGCCAGGCCTGACGAAGGGGCCGTGGGGTGGGAATGGGCCTTTCATTCCATGAGGTGGAGGCATTCCGAAGCCCCCCGGGCCTGGTGGTGGACCTCGGTGCATCATGTGTGGAGGCATGGGCCGAGGTGGCATCAAGGGAAACCGCTGTAGGTGAGGTGGAGGCATTCCTGGCGGGCGCTGGAGTGGGATCAGGCCAGGTCGGGCACCAAGGAGACCGGTGGATGGGGCCTGGAGCCCAATGACGGGACCTGGTGCAACTCCTTGGGTACCTGATGAGGCAATAAAAAAGACTGTAAATAAAGCAACACAGAGATGGCATATTCTATTTTCAGCTGTTTCCTGTGGTGCTTGGGGCAAAATGAAATTCACAATCTTCCAACATCATACTGTTTGCTAGTCTAACCAGGAGAAACTCAATGTGAAGTCCTAGCAACAATCCACAGCAAGCAGTCCTAAAGATACATTACACAAGTTATGTACACACACCTACCTAATACAGGCAGAGGTCCAAATATGTCACATAAGGAGACTAATATACCACACTTTAGAAAAAGTATATCAAAATGTCCTTCTGCTCAGCCTTGATCAGCAGCTGTTTTACCACTCAAAATACTTGAGAAACACAATGCACTATGTCCTAATGAGATAAAGAAATGAACTAGCTGAGCCAACTGAAACTTCAGTTGTACTCTTAAAATTTTTTACTCTAACTCTTACTTTGACTTTCTATTAGGAAAAAAATGGAGTCAATGACCCAAAAGATCCAGTGAAGAGGGAGGTTTCTTTGAGTCTATGACATTAAAATGCTTTACGTAGTTAATGTGCAGTCACATGCTCAGTTGCTCAGCTGCTTTGTGACCCCATCGACTATAGACTGGCAGGCTCCTCTTAGAATTTTTCAGGCAATACTGGTGGTGATTTAGTTGCTAAGTCATATCCAATTCTTGTGACTCCGTGAACTGTTTCCTCTGTCCATGGGATTTTCCAGTCAAGAATACTGGAGTGGGTTGCCATATCCTTCTCCAGGGGATCTTCTCAACCCATGGTTCGAAAACACTAACACTTGTAAAATAAAGATCAATACAAGAATGTAGAGTTTGTTTTCACAAGTCTCTTTTTAAAGCACAGCGTAACATGTAAACTGCTCTGCCAAAATCACTGCTGAACTATGCTGAGTGCTCAGCCATTCACCTTCTATTCATTTTCCCAAAGATGGCAAGACTGACAAAAGTTAGTGCTGCTGAAAGTGAAAATAACTACTGGTCTTATTTCCTACTTACAGGAGGCATTTTGCTTATGCTTTGGTGGAATAGTCAAATTCAACCCATCATGTATGATACAGAAAAGGAGGATGGATTTGTTTCACAACTTAAGTAACAGGTATCATCACCTCTCTCATTTCTCTGCAAATATTAACATTACACCAAGCTACTCTAAAAAGGAAAATGTTCAGGTATGATCAGAAGGTGCTGTCTACTCACACACTGCAGAGATGTCTTTGGCAAGTTGTTTGGCAAGTTGCGACTCAAGTGGCAATGGTGAGAGAAATGCTTGTGCAGCGCTGACAGAAGAGCCTGAAAGCACACCCAGCACTTTCTCATCTTTCCCCCATCCCCAACGTCTTGTTCTTTCATGTTTACAGTTTCAATCCCTTCCTCCCACTCACTTTAGCAAACATTTAAGGAAGTCCTACTAAATCCTCACAATAGATATTCTTATACACAATTATTACTAACATGGAAGACAAGAATTTCTACTTCAGGTTTTGCTCCTCCGAACATATGGTCCAATACTACTACCAGACTTAGGAACTAAAAAGAATGGACTGGAAATGTACGGTATCAGTTATAACTCTTAACATGAAGTTGTACCGCTTTACTTAGAGTACCTTTTAAATGCTTAAAGAGAAACATTTGGTGAAAAAAAAACCTCACACAGGAGTGACTCTGGACACGTGCCTCAGAAATAGGGATAATAATACCTGCTTTTTGCTGATATTAAATGGGATAAAACAAATAAGCATGAGCTCAGAGCTTGGCACGTTGTCAAGTGCTAAAGTTATTATTCTATACATCTATTTTGACAGATGGTAAATATCCTAACACTAAGTATTTCACTTTGCAAAAACACCATGTTTTGTATTTATGATCATTAAGATCTATTAGCCTCTTCTGGTCCCCCAATATCCACCATAGTTTATAGTCAAGCAGTTTGGTAACTGAAAGAAATTAAGGTTCCATGTTATCAGTCCTAAGAAAATGTTAATTACCATAATGAAAAGCCACAAATGATGAACTGGATGAATGAGGCAGAGACCTCAGCCCTTCATAGACTCTTTACACTTATACTCTACCTCAGAATGATATGAAATTCACAGCAAACTTTCTTGATGCCATTTACTGTACATTTACTGAGACTGTACCATATAGTGAGACAACCCAGCATCTAAGGTATTTCCTTGCTCCCACTTTTTAGAGAAATCATACAATACCAACACTTGTGGACTTAACTCCAAACAAGCAACATAAAATATATGTACCCATGCACAGCCTCTTTCAAAAGTTTATCATATATAGAAGCACCTAAATAAAATTTTCCTTTCCCACCAGCTTTGACTCAAGGATAAAAAAGATAAATGTTTACTCTGTTAAAAGACTTGGTGTGGCACATTCTAGTAGCAAACTATAAGCTCAAGGGGCCAATAGCAAGTTTTAAATTACACTAGAGAGACAGGAAAGGCTTAAAAGTATCTTATTATAACAGAAGAATTAAGTTCAGATGACTCTTTAAGAGGAAACAGATCTTTGCAGGACAATGGGAATACTGATGGCTTCCTCAACTACCAATTTGACAGCTGCCAAAGGCCAACCTCAATTTTTGTACAGAGATCAAATGGGCAATGACTCTTTGTAAAATATACACCCATCTATCTCTAGGAACGCACTTCTAAGTTCTTTGTAACATGCATCTGAGGGTACATATTGACTTAACAGGGTTAACTTTCACAGTACATGCATATATATATTTTAATATTTATTTTGTCAAACCGGATCTTTAGTGGAATGTGGAATCTAGTACCCTGACCAGGGACTGAACTCCAAGCCCCTGCACTGGGAGAGTGAAGTCTGAGCCATCGGACCACCAGGGAAGTCCCATATAATGAAACCTCCTACAGACACTTAAAAAAATTTATTTTTAAGTTTTGGCCACAACATGAGGCTTTTGGGATCTTAGTTCCCCAAGAAGGTATTGAACTAGAGTCCATGGCAGTGAATGCAGAGTCCTAACAACTGGACCACCAGGGAATTCCCCAAAGCATATTTTTATAAAGAAAAAAAAAAGATTGCCTAATTTATCTATCCAACATATGTGGATATTTGTATTTGTGATTTACTTAAAATATTATACATTCAAATACTTTTCCTCTTTCATAAATAAGCTGATTTCCCTTTAACCCTTTATAGGCCAATAAAGTACAGACTCCCCTGACAGTATTTCCATAGTACCAAATGTTGGCCTTCACAATACACAAGTGGTAGAATTACAGATTTTTTTTTTACTCATCTGTTGTTTGCAGTGAACAAAAAAGTACTGCTTTTAATTAAAGTTACATTTGATTAAAAAATCATATCAGGTGGTATAAGCCCCTGGTAGAGATAACAGCTTAATTTCATTTTTATTAAAGCTGATATCATACACACACCAGTGGAATATGCAGTGAGTTACCCAGGTCTAAAGGACATTCAAAGCAATTATTCATTTATTTTCAAAGTTTGATGTGCAATATACCATGGATAAGTTTTCCAGAGTTACAAACTTCAAAACAAAATAAAAAATTCACCCATACGTATGTTGAACATTGAAGCTTGTTTTACATTAACACATTTATTGTGCTGGGGATGTTGTTCTTTAGTCGCTAAGTTGTGTTCCAACCTGTGTCAACCCTGTGGACTGTTGCCTGCCAGGCACCTCTGTCCATGGGATTTCTCAGGCAAAGAAAATTGGAGTGGGTTGCCATTTCGTTCTCCAGGGGAACTTTCCGACAAAAATAAAAAATTCACCCATACGTATGTTGAACATTGAAGCTTGTTTTACATTAACACATTTATTGTGCTGGGGATGTTGTTCTTTAGTCGCTAAGTTGTGTTCCAACCTGTGTCAACCCTGTGGACTGTTGCCTGCCAGGCACCTCTGTCCATGGGATTTCTCAGGCAAAGAAAATTGGAGTGGGTTGCCATTTCGTTCTCCAGGGGAACTTTCCGACCCAGGGATCAAACCTACATTGGCAGGTGGATTCTTTACCACTGGGCCACCAGGGAAGCATGTGCTGGGGATATAAGGACTAAAATAATAATCTTTTCCTTCAAACAATACAGCCTAGTAGAAACAAATGTTAATTGCTATAGGAGATGGCACACACTAGTATGGTGACAAGAGTAAAACTGATAAAAGTCAGTGTGTGTGAAAATGAGCAGAAGTCCCATGAGATGTCTGAATTAGGTGTCAACAGAAGGCAAAAATATTCAGGCCAACATTAGGAAGGAAGGATATTACAATCAAGAGGACGGCGCTTCTGAAAAGGCCTATTAGCAAGCTGAAGCAGTAAAGTGTGCCGTTACTGCAGCAGAATGTCTTTTGAATGAAAATCGAGAAGGTGAGGTTTATTATTGAAGCAGCTAGAATCTGCACAAATATAAATCACTATCAATTAAAAATTAGAAAAAGAAAAAAAGATGAGATGTGTGAGGCCGAACAAGGTAGGCCGGGGCAATCCAGGTCTTCAATACGTAGTTAGGAACTTGGACTGATCTAGAATGGTGGGAAAAACCACACAGGGATTTTTAGCAGGGATGGTCCTATGTTCATTTTTGAAAGATTCGTCTTTCAGGAAAGCAAGAAGGGGGAGGACGGAGGATACTAGAGAGTAGTGAAGCTCTTATTTAAAGGATCCAGGATACAGAGGTGACAGACAACTGAAAGAGGTGCCAGAGAAGGAGGAACATTTAAGCTTTTCAACATCACAACAGGCAGAATCGAAGAGCTAGAGGAAAACAGCTCTCTGCTTTGATGAGAGGATGGAGTCATCTGTGCAATGCAGAAATTTAATAACAGAAGCAATTTGTGGAAACAGATGACAAACTTCACATAGTAACACTGAGGGCTGGAGAGGCCTGGGCTACACCTGATGGAAATGTGCTCAAGAGACTGATTAAATGTATACAGCTCAGAAGATTAAGAGTCATGGTGTTAACTTATCCAGAATATAGATGAAACAAAAAAGGGAGGAATTCAGACCTGGGGAAACAGCATAGATAGAAAACTCCAAGTTTTCTAATATAGCAAGACTTTAAGACAGACAAATTACTTAAATTCAAAGAGTAGGAGAAACTCGTGCGTGTGTGCTAAGTCACTTCAGTCATGTCGGACTCCGCGACCCCGTCAATTGCAGCCTGCCAGTCTCCCCCGTCCATGGAACTCTTCAGGCAATAATGCTGGAGTGGGTTGCCATACCCTCCTCCAGGGGGTCCTCCTGACCAAGAGATCGAACTCGGGTCTCCTGCATTGCAGGTGGATTCTTTACCATCCAAGCTACTAGGGAAGAAACTCATTGGAGTTTAAATAGCCAAGGCTATTTACTATGAGCCAAAAAGCCCCCAACTGTTCCTAACTAAAACACAAATATCAAGATTAGAGAGATGCCACTGCTTTCTATAGCAAAGATGTTGGTAATCATGGGAAATAAGAAACAAGTATTTTAAAAGGCTAAAAATGTGGTGTGGGAGAGGAAGGTTGATATGGTTGCGGACCAGTGTGGACCTTGAAATCTCTGAAGAATAAGGCTTATTTACTGTGGCAGAGACCAGCTGAATGTGTTACTTGTATTCTTTCACAGATGATGTAAATTTAAGTTGTATTTTTTCTTTTTTAAAAAAGCAAGGATTTGCTATGTGAAGGAAATGGGGGAGAGCAAGGGGAGGAAGGGCAGAGGGAACATCTGAAAAGGCCAATCAGCAGAAAGGATGGTTCTTCTGCCTCTTCTCCACCAATCATCTTGTCCTTCGTTCTACCACAGCCAATGCCTCTGGGAATCCTGGACTTTTCATCAGAAGCAACTTCGTTACTTCGGAATTCTCATTTTCAAGTACCCAAAACAACCATCAATCCCACTAGGATCATATTCCCCATGCCCATCACGTCTTTCCTTTCCTCCTTACCTGTTTTGGGAGTCCATGGTTCTCCCTCACCACGCTGCTTGGAAATTGGTTTTAAATGGAACTCTTCTACCTAATCTGCCCCTGAATATGGCTGGGCACCACCCCCAACATGCTGACTGGCCTCATTTTATTTGTAACTACAAGCACAAATGCTCCCTTAATCTTGGCCAGCAACTCTAAATTCCTGAGTCAATTCACATTCTTATGCTTCTAGGTATGTTTCAAATGTTCCTGTTTTCCTTAATTGTCTGCTCTTGCCTGGTTGGTTTTATATAGCTTCTGGGAGGTAAAATTCATATAGCCTACAATTCACCCATGTAAAGGGTGTAGTTCAATGTTTTTAAAATATATTGAGTTGGGCAACCATCAAAATAAATTTTAGAACAATTTTTATCATCTCAAAAAGAAACCCTGTATTCATTAACTACCATTCCCCATTTCCCCCAACCTCCAGGCAACCAACATTCCATTTCCTGTCTCTATGGACTTGGCTATTCTGGACATTTCATGTAAGTGGAATCATACAATATGCGACCCTTTGTGACTGTATTCTTTCACTTAGCATATCTTTTCAAGGCCCATCCATGTTATAGCATGTATAAGTACTTCATTTCTTTTCATTACCAAGTAATGTTAAATGGAAATATGTTTTATTTATCCTAGTTGGTATAACATTAAAAAAAAAAAAAAGCATTTAGAAAGACTTTTTCATCCACCCACCTACCACCAAACCTACCCTTTACCTGCACCTGTATCCGTATTGCTCTTTCCGTCTGTGAACATCTGTTTAGAACATGTGTTCCAAAGGCTAAATGAAGCCCCACACTCAAACCCCAAATCTAGTCCCCTCCCCCCATCTACATAAGAATATCAACCTGGCAAATCTCTCTTCTTTGTGCATCAATAATTTCCCCTCTCGCAGGTTTTCCAGTAATAACATGCTGGAGTTCTGTCCATCTTTTAGAAATTAAACAAAACAAAACAAACCCTCCCTCACTACCCTTCGGCTCTCACTCCCATTTTAATGCTCCCCCATATGGCACATGTCCTCAGAGTAAGATGTCCAGAATCACTGTACCACTGCCTCATCTCTCATTCTCTCTACATATCCTTATACAGGCTTTTGAATCCATCACTCCAATAAAACTACATTTCCAAAAGTCACCCAGAAGCTTCCGTTTTGCTAAAACCAGTTGGCAAGTCTCAGCGCTCCTTTGACCCAACAACGGCCTCTGATGGTTGCTGTCTCCCTCCTCCATAGGAACTTTCTTTACTCAGCTTCCAGAGTACCTCCCTCTACTGTTTCCTAGCTCCCTGGCTGTGCCTTTGCTGGATGGAACAGTACAGGATAGTAGCTAAAAGCACAGGTGTTGGAACAAGGGTACCTTGAATTCTAGGCACTGCCACATGGAGCTGTGACCTTGAGCAGGTTACTTCATCTCTTTACACCCTATCTACAAAATGGGGATAACTGTGCTTAGATGGTTGATATATACAAACTCTTAGTTCTCCGTACTGTGTTTTCAACTGCTAAATGCTGCAGTATTCCTGGGCTCATCCCTCACACTATATCCCCTTCCTAGGTAATTTCACGACTGGAGGCTGTAAATGTCATTTATATTTGCTGACAACACCAGAACTTATCTTTACCAGTTGTTTAGCTGACATCTGCACCTAAATGTCAAAACATCCAACATATTTAACTTGACATCCTCACCCTAAACTCACTCCTCTTTTGAGATTTTCCCATTTCAGTAAAGGCGATTGTACTACCAAATGCTCAGGTTAAAAAAAAAACCACACAACAAAACGTAGTCATTCTCGGCTCTTCTCTCACGTATGTAAGAGTCACATTCCACTCTTACCAACTCTTGCAGTTTGCTTTCTCCAGAATTGCCATATACAATCCTTTGAAAATAAAACCAGTTCACAACAGTGTTCAAAGCTACACTTCCTGTTGCACTCTTGACTGACCCTTGGTAACCAGCTCTGAACTCATCATAGCTGCTCTTCTGTTCACCTTGTTTCAGCCCTCCAGCCCTCTGTAGTTGGTTCAGTCCAAGCTCCCCTTCTGTCTTCTCTGAATGAGATGCTCTTCCTCTGCATCTACAGGACTCTTTCCTCTTATTATCTCTCTCTATATTACCTCTTCAGAAGCCTTCTCCAGCCATTTTATTCAAAACAGTACACTTTACATGACATTATTCCAATCCCGTTCTCTGCTTTACTCTCTTCACAAGAATACCTTCATGTGAAATTATTAGTTTACTTAGATATTATCTAAGTCCCTGCTAGGATGTAAGTTCCAGGAAGATAGGCCTTCTCTTGTCATTCAGGTATCTCTAGTACCCAGAACGGTGCCTGGTCCACAGTAGGTACTGGGAGTAAACATGTTGAACATATGAATGTATGGTGGTGGCATAAACTGACAACTAAACTCATAGATAGGATACCTCTCGGGGGCAAAAACAGTCTGTCCCCAGGGCAGTCTCTTTCCTTACCTACGAAGACCTGAAATTTATTTTGCGAAAAGCTGCAATGTTCTTTCACAACCTCCTTTTCCGCTCTCAGTCGCAGTTTCACCTTTTTTGATTCCAAAAGAATGCCACTGTGCATGAACCTAATTCGGAATCTGTTCACACAAGGAAAAAGATATACCAGCCACTCTTATCTCTCCCATCAACGTCCTGAGAGCCTCTAGGCATACAGATAGATATGTTTGTTGAACCACTGAAAGCTGTCTTTTTTCTTTTAAACTACAGACCTTCAGGAAATTGAAATAATAGTACAACCCACACATGTTGTACCTTTGCCTAGATTCACCGAGTAATAATAATTAGGGCATAATTATTCTGAAGAGACTCCCAGGTGATTCTTCTAGCAGGTGCTGTGTTGGGAGCTGGGGAGAATGAAAAAAATGAGCTAGTTTTCCAAGAATGAGAGAGAAAGCACATTTAGATTGCATTATACATTACTACACCAAAAAAAAAAAAAAAAAAGAATGGTAGCAAAGACTTAAAAGAAATTTGAGCTTCAATAATATATACTGCAAGTACACTAAGACGTGTATCTATTTTTAGCATGGCACAGGAATGAAAACCCTAACTTTAAAAGGGAAAAAAAAAAAAAAAAAACACAGAAACCATTATCTCTTAAAAATGACTTCTTGGTTTTTTTTTTGCAAAATAATCTACAATAAGGTCTGGTCAATTTTCCTATAGCTCTTTTATAGTTGTTTTTTAGAATTTCAGTTTGTATACAAAAGCATAACAGGTGTGACTTAGAGTTAAAAGTTGTACTACTGGAGCCAAGAAGTCTGGGATATACTGGTAATCCATCACTGAATGAGATCATCTGTAAGTTTCAGTGTTATCTGGAAAAAATCTTACCTGCAATTCTTCATAGCATTATCCTTGTCTACCAAAAATCAATCTAGAGCCCAGAGTTTCTGTCCCTCCTACCTACCTTAGGCCCCAAAAGCTGTCAGGTTTAAAGTAAAAAGAGACTCTTTAGGCTGGAGTTCTGCAGCCTAGAAGGTGCAGACAGAGATGGAGACAATGTGATAAGCACCTTTCATGTTTTTGTGCAAGACTTTCCCAAGGTTTTATTTGAAGTGCTTCACCTTCTGAGAAAATACAGTATATTCATGTATAAATTCATACCCAAAGTAAGTATTTGTTGTGGATTGATCACTATTAATCATTGAACAATGTTTTTACACAAAGTTGAAAGAAGCACTGTGATGAGTATTTCGGAAGCATTTCTAAGTACAAAACACTAGTGGAATAATAAAATGCAATATTTACAGTACCAATTCAAATATTTTAAAGCTTTCAAAGAACACTTTTGTAAGACAAAGGAACATTTGGTAGACCTCTCTAGGTTATAATTTAATATAACCAACATCATAACCAAGTCTACAATAAGAAAAAAATTAAAATGCAAAAAGTGTTTTAAAAATTAGACATTACCATTAAAAAAAATATTGAGACTTTTCTTCAAGATTCCTTTAAATGTTATTCACACTAGTAGATTGG
>SJYC01039170.1:0-27926 GCA_006408675.1 Madoqua kirkii | reverse complement strand
TTGGTGCTCTAATGTTCTAATTTAAAATATTAAAAATTACAAAAAGAAATTAAAATTCTAGGGAGAAAACTCTAAAGCTAAGTGAAATCTCAACTTAAAATATCAATTTTAAAGTACAGTTGACCCTTGAAAAACACAGATTTGACCTGTACTGACCCACTTACACAGACTGCTTTCCCAGTAAATACGTACTACAGGGTATGTGGTTGGCTGAATCTACAGATGTGGGACCTCGGTTACTGAGGGCCAACTATAAAGTTAAAAGTGGATTTTCAACTGCACAGGAGTTGAAGACCCTAATCCCAGCACTGTTCAAGAATCAAGTGGAACTACAGAAGTTGACAATAAAATTGTTCATCTTCAAGACAGTATTAAGGTCACAGCTATGGCATAAAAGCAAATATACCTGATTAATTTACAAACCAATTTGGTCTACATAGTTCTTGATGTGTTCAAATTTTCGAAAATCAAACACCAGGCAAGGAAGTGTGAAAAATCAAGCATGAAATACATCATACTACTGTCCAGTAATTCAGCTTGTAGGCCACTGATCTGTGACTTGTGCTTTAAATCTTTGGTAACAAATACTATCAATAAGATGGACTCTTACACATAGCCAATTCTTACTTATAAAGTTTACCATCAGTTTATATAGCACTGTGACAAAACTGGGGAGAAGCTCTGAATAATAATAATTAATTAATGTATGTACCTGACAAGAGAAGAGACTTTAATTTTGCACAATAGGAATGAATCTGACTTAGCTTAATTTCTTCCTTGAAAAGATACTTTGGATATGCTGGTAACACAATAGATATGTAACACAAACAAACATTTTTTTGTGTATTTTTTTTATTGTTTGGAACACCAAAGTAACCCAAATTTCACATTACAATGAAATTTTAAATAAGAATATGTTGTACATTGTATTAGAGATACATGTTATACATAAGTTTGGAAAAGTAATAAATACATACACTCATACAGTAAAGAGAATGTATTGAATTGCTATTATCTTTAATATTCCTTCTCTTCTAAATGGTCAACAACTGTAAACTTTTAACTTTAATGAAATGACCACTGCTCTAGCAAGCTATTTGGGAGTGTGAGGTATTAAGCACAGATTCCTTTAAAGACAAGTAATAAGTTATTATTGTGCATCAAACAGTTTTTATGTTTTCAGATTATCGGTAACTAAAACAATAAAAATCTCTAGAAGATGGAGGTGGTTCTCTACAAATCTGGTGGTGTGGGTTACCTCAGCCCAATTCCAGAAACAGAGAGTCATCACTTCTAAACTAACACCTACACTTAAGTCTGATCATTCAGAAAACTCTAAACCAAACCATCCTTAAAGCACCCCACTGCCTCCTTCATAACCAAGGGCCACAACAGAATTTTCGAAGATCTGTTGAACATTTTACTGGCCCTCTAGTTTAAAAATATCATTGCCACCTTTCAGAAATTAAGATCCAAGAACTCAGTTAACTCTCAAGGACATATTTACCTTTCATTGTAAGAAAACAATTTGAGTATCATGAATAGGATAAATATACAGATACCATATCATGCTATTTAAATGAAATGCCACTATTATATAATCAATACACATTTTATCACTAAGCCATGATGGAACTTCTATATATGTGAACTTATCACCTGATTTAATATACTGTAAAAATATTTGAGGCAACCATGCCAAGATACATACCTTTCCTAAAAGAGCTACTTCTACTGCTGACAATTAGAACAATTTAAAATTATAGCTACAATAATATAATTTTAGAATTTCCAAGTATAAATACTCTTCTTTATTCTAAATATTGTCTATGATATTTCTTACCTGTAATAAGCACCCACCATTCACTGAGTGCCTACTTTGTGACAGGCCCCATGTCAGCTGTTTATATATGTTTATGTTAGTCCAACTAAATCATCCCAACACCCTGGTTTAACATTTTTTTTCCTTTTCTCACAGATGAAGAGTTGAAGTTTAGTCTCACCTCCTAGGCTTAAACTTTTCTGTATAGTGTAATGTTGCTTTTTATTATCGTAAGAGAAAACATTAGAGCACCAAGAGAAAATATGAAAGCATCTTAGTTCTAGTCTTCTGTTTCGTGGCTGACATTAACAACGTCCGACTTACTTACTGATCCTTTAGTACAACAATACTGTATGTGATTACTATATTCCTTTATCAAAATGATGGAACTGTGATCATTCTTTTGGATAAATCTTCCTTTATTTGCATATACATTAAAAAGTCTCATTTCTATAAAAGGTCAAAATTCATGGGCTACTCTTTTCAAGATTTCTAATTGAAGGGAAACAGAAGTGTATTTTTTTCATGATTCAAATAAAGCTACTGCATTTTACTTAAAAGTGCTTATTTTAACAAAACTGTTATTTTATGCCATATCAGATATTTTAACCTTTCCAAATCTGGAACAACCTTTATTTCCTAAATTTTTTGTTTTAAAAGTTAAGGACATCGTCAGAGGTGAAGTATAAACAACCCTACACTGAAAAGCATCCATCCATCCACTTACATAATAAATGTTCCTCTCTCATGGAGCTTCCAGTCTGGTGGGTGGGAGGAGATGGACATCTAAGCAGGTATGTTGCATAACAAAAAATGCTAAGAAATTTGATTA
Source organism: Madoqua kirkii (assembly GCA_006408675.1). NCBI lineage: Eukaryota > Metazoa > Chordata > Mammalia > Artiodactyla > Bovidae > Madoqua > Madoqua kirkii. The sequence continues at coordinate 25,272 of SJYC01039170.1, read as the reverse complement.
TTTTTCTAGCACTGACTAGCTTTGATTTGTTTTGTTTCACATGTTGGCTAAGAGTTTAAATCACACATTTCAGTAGTGATGAGAAATTAAGGGCAGAGTTTCCAAAGCCTAAATGTTAAATAAAAGGCAGGATGTTTATTCTTGTTTTTGGCTGTGCCGTGTGGCTTGTGGGATCTTGGTTCCCAGCCCAGGGACTGAACCTAAGCCACGGCAGTGAAAGCCTGGAATCCTAACCATTAGGCCACCAGGGAAACTCCCTGGGTTATTTATTCTTGAAGGTTGTTCAAAACTACTGGTTATCAAAGTCTTAGAGATGATGAAATCTTTTCACTGATTTAATAAATTTACTAAACCCAGATAAAAAGCACAAATGCAAGCAAACAGTCTCAAGTGATCTAATATCTATGGACACCAGAGTAGGAAATTTCATTTCAATGAGAATTCGTCATCAGGGGCATAGGTGTGGGGTGAAGAAAAGAGAGTGATCAGAAAATTCTACCCAACTTAGATTCACTGTTATTCTTATATAATCATCTTATTACAAATATGGGGGGGGGGTTGTAACAAAACTGAGATCCAAAGATACTGAGGTTTCCTGGTCCCCCAGTCTGCTACTGTTCCTTCTACTATGACTTCCATCAGGGCATAGACCTCTTATGCAACTTCCCCATCAAACAAATCATTCTGCATCATATGATGACCACTGTACACTACTTGTGACAAATTTTAACCATAAATCCTCTTTTACTATTACCCAGTCTGTGTACTAAAAGAAATAAAAATCAAGTTTATTGTTAGCCTAACCTCAGTCTTGGAGAGGGCAGAAGACAGCATGCCATTTAAAAACAAATTAATTTTTATTATAAATGTAGTACACGCAACAAGTAAAATTTCCAACAGTCCTGAAAACTGCAGGTGAAAAGTAAAAGTCCTACATCACAAACCAATGTCCCACAGCCCTATATCCCAGGAGTATAGGGCTCTTTCCTTTAAAAAATCTAAGATTAGGAAAACAAACATTTGTGCACAAACACACACCTTTAAAAAATACAATGGGTTCACAGGATTGAAACATTACAATAGTAAGGATAAATTAACTACCCATTATCAGAATCAAGTGTTAATTATAGTTAGCAATACTACTGCAAATATAATAATTTGTTATAGGATGGTCACTGTAACAAGTATATGGCATATTCATTTAAATTCAAGTAAGCAAGGGTAAGGCCTCATAAAGATGTGAACAATCTAAACCACACTTCCCTGGATCTCTGAAGATGAGTTGTGGGTAAAGAATACAACAGGTTAAGTCTTATAAGAGGAAGTGAGGGGTCAGTGGAAAAGCATTGCCTCAGGCTGTGCAACTGTCACTCAGGTAACAAAGCCATTTTATTGCAATGTATCAAAGATCATTTCTTTGCCAGCCTATAGAGAATGCTATCAAAGTCCAGGAATTTGAAATATATAAAAATTAATCCAGACAGAAAAAAAGACTATGTTGCTTAAAAAAAAAGTCTGTATCTTACTTATTATGCCAGGATGTCTGGGGTTTTGTTAATCATGGACTATGTACCAATTCCCGTTCATAGAGATTCGTCTGATCACTTTCCTATATCAAATTAAGATGTGCAAATCCAAACTTTTATTCAAGACAGAGAAACAAACATGATTTCATTTTTGAGGCTGTCTCTTACAGGTAGGCTTGGTGAAGACCATGTACACATATTTAAAAGAAAAGATCTTCCTCCAAGGAAAACAGCCTCAGAGAATAATTTATCAAAATGAACACTGTTTCGAAAAAGCCTAACTTGGGCAGGGGAAAGAAAACTAATGATAAAAAAAATGAACTTACCAAGAAGTGAAACAGGCTGGGTTACAGGAGGGGTAGGCAGATTCGTGGGTGCACCAGGTGGCACAGCAGAGCCATACATTTTCACACTGTCACCAGACTCGGCGTTTCCTCTAGCCCCAGAAACCACTGTTGGAATGGGATTTCCAATAGATAAGTCTTTTGTAGTGTCTTCATTTATACCAGCGATAGTAGCTAAGGAATATAATTACATCAACATGTGAAGCTGAATATTAATTATCACCCCGGTTAACATTCTTTTGCCATACTACAGAACCTATTACTGGTCCATTCTCCCTCCTACTCCCAACTCCAAGAGGACAAGTGAACACAAAGGAAAAACATGCTTACAGTTTGGGATGCTTATTGGTGGAGTGTGAGGAGGAGGAATGGATACTGGTGGAGTTATAGGAGGTGGGGGTCCAGGAGGAAGAAAACCTAGAATAAGAAAAACAATGCCAACTTAAGTTGTGACACTTTATTTCAGGCTCTTAAAAGAGAGTATCTTCTCAAATAACTTAGTGTACCTGGTGGCAAATGCATTGGGTTGAATCCTGGGCGCAGAAACGGTGGCGGAGGTGGAGGAGGAGGAACACCAGGCCCAAAGCCTGGAGGTGGAATTCCCAAAGGAGGCGTGAAAGCAGGTGGCTGGAGAGCACCAACTACAGGCGGTCCTGGCTGATGCGGTGGGACCTAGAAAGAAAGAGAGGAAAATGAAGCCACGTATCTAGCCACCCTCTCACTCATATAGTGGGTAGAGACAAAGAAAATACCTTGCTGAAAAAAACCAGTATCTCTAAATTGCGATTATGTGAATACACTTATTAGATAATAGTGGTAATCTGTACCCACTCCAAAACAATGGAAACTACATACTTTTCCCCCTTTCTAAAAATTCTGGGCTGCTTGCTCCATGTGGCTTGCAGGATCTTAGTCCCCCCACCAGGGATGGAAGCTGCACCTCTGCAGTGGGAGCATGGAGTTCTAACCACTGAATTACCAAGGAATTTCCAGAAATCACAATCTGCCCTCTATTTATCAAAGCAAATACCACGCTGTGATTCACCATCACCTATATTGGTGTTCTGCCAGAATATTAATGTTAAAAATGTCTCACGGTCAGGTCAATTAAGTTTGAGAAATAGAACTCTAAGAAAAGCTACCAGGTAATCTGCACTTTAACTGTGATTAAGATTACAGTTCCTGGGGTCAAACTGCCTGCTCCCTCTTTTAAGTCATTTTGTGACCCTGAGAAGCAACTTATATTACACTCTACAGACCTCAGTTTACTCATTTGTAAGATGAAAAAGTGCCAACCTCACATAATTATGGAGATTAGAGAATAAATAAATATTAAGTGCTAATGCCTGACATATAATACCTACCAAACACTTATAGTTATTGCTTAAAAAAGAAAGAGTATCAACCTTAACAGATTAGTCAAGTTTAAGAGAGTGCTGACATATATTGAAGCCTGCAATGGAAGGTCATAACCAAAAGGTTGTGTAAAGAGTGCCAATTTGGGGAATCCATTTATAAAAGATCACAGCTAAGAATGTACTTTTCTCCTAACACTGAGAAAAATCAAGAAGCTAGGCAACCACCCTGAGATAGCTTAGATTTATCTTATTCAGTTTTAATATGAGAAACTGAGGAAAGAAGGTACTGAAAGAAAAGAAAAATCTAGTGAATCACACATGAAAGTATGGATCAAGTACTTCTAATTCTTATCAACACATTAGTTACTTAACTCTTAACATGTAGCAGGAAAATCACATTTCAAGTCAAAAAGTTTATGAGGTAATAAGATACTGAATAATCTGGGCAGATGTAAGGCAAAATGAAATTTATCCTGGTTTTTGAAAGCACTTATAAATATTAGGTCTGACATACCAATATATAAGAAATTAATATGCACATCTATGTACTCACATCTTTTGACTATGAATCTAGACATACATCAACATTAAGATTTAGAAAGGTATCTTTTAGACACTTGAAAGCTTCAACAATGCCCCCAGTACTCTCACCTGTGGAGGCGGTACTGTTATCGGTGCGGGAACAGGAATAGGAGGCACAGGCACAGGCAGAGGCTTAGGTATGGGAGACACTGGTTCTGTGTGTGAAGTTTCGGCTCCTCCATTTTGAGCAACTTCGTTTTCATGCTTTTTGTGAATTCCCTTCCAATCTATGAAGAGTTAAAGAAATATAATCAGAAAGCTCTCTGATTTTAATATCATCAACATTAAAAAAAATCATTTCTGGGTTTAAAATTATAAACTGAAAATGTAAGCCTTTGTTACATACATACATACACATACACACAGATGTAATAGTTCTATTTTTTATTATTCCCGTTTTATGAGAGAGGAAAACAAAGTCATACACACTTGGCAGAGGCAGAGATGGGATTCAACCCAGATACATTTGGCTCTTAAGTCTCTGTTCTTAACCACAATGGTGGAGGAGGAGGTTTTTGGATGAAAGACCCTGGGAGGGAGGAGGAGAGTTCTTTTTATCCTGGACCAGAGATGCCCGGAACACCTGGAGCACAGACCTTCAACACCAGTCTGCCTGAAAAAAACGCCTAGCTCTATCCGTAAGTGAAGGTGCTGTGCACACACAGGGCGGTGGTGTGCGGGCCAACTCCAGCCCCGCACTTCTGACTGAAGCTCTGTAATGTCTGAAATATTTACTCTATTTTGCCATGCCATCCTGTGCTCCTCTTTGTCCTGCTATCTATCATTCTGGTCATGCCCCCACAGGCTGGCATTTTCCCCAATGAAAATTCCACTATCAACCTGGCATTTTTAATATCCAGGCTTCAAATAACTGCATCTCCTCATCTTACATGTTTACTTTTGATGGCTTCTCTGGACATTTAAACATTTTCAAAGAAATTATTATGAGGCAGTGGATCTTACTAACAATGTTCAGTTTAAGATTCATCTGATCTATTGGTTTTTACACTGAAAAAGTCTACTTAAGATCCACTTAATATTATAATGAATAATGAACGCCACAATCAGTAATTATTTGTGTCTGCATCTCTCCCACTAAATGTAAGTTGCATAAGGGCAAAGGCCACATTTGTCTTATTCACCACTGTTCCCTTAGTTTATAATGGAGAGACTAGCACCCACATAGTGGGTATTTGAAAAATCTCAAAAAACAGTTCCTAAGGCAAAGAATAAACACTTGTCATAGTACTACCAAGGAAACAAATATATTAAAAAAACTAAATAGTACTTTACTGGATTAAGTGTATCACTGTCCAACATTCCTCCTTCACAGAAACTCTCCAGTTCTTCAGGCTTGACTTTGTCCCATGGAATATAAGTAACACCAAGTTCTACATCCCAATACTGCTTATAATCTGCCTTTATTCCTTTGTTTAGGGCCCAGGCAATCTAGTTCAACATTTGTTAAAATATAAAACGGAAGGGAGAAGAATGTCATAAACTGAGAGAGAACGGTTTTCCATGATTCCAATCACTCAGACTTGGTCAGCAAGAGAACAATCTGGCCTGGCTACCCTTGGGGCTCACTCAAAGTATCTCTGGTGCTAGGAAATCTGGTTACCCATTCATCCCATTCTTGTTTGTCCTAGAAGGAAATCTGACTGTCAACGATCTTCTTTCTCACTCTTCCAATCAACCCTACCCAGACAGCATAAAACTAAGAGAAAAAGGAAAAAATTATCAGGGACTGGCTAATTGACCATAAGAAAGTAGGGAACACTTTTAAAAGTCTTGGGTACATCAGAATTACTCAACATTAGACAAAATCCCTTTGCAGTGAAATCCAAGGGTAGAACAGGGTATTGGGACTTTAAGGAAACACTGACTCTGGCCCCTCAGAGGAAGAACACCCATGCACCTGTATCTTTCCCTCTAATTTCAGTGATTATTTTTCATAGTTCTGAGATGGCAAACTTAAAAAAAAAAAAAAAAAGACAAAATTCTATCATATACCTAGCGTTTAAAATTTTATGTTAACTCTTAGGAGATAACCTTTTTTAAAAAAGAAGCACATGTAATAATACCCCAGTGTCCAAAACTACAGTTTTAAAAAGTCTCATAATACACGTTACATTAAAAAAAAAAAGAACTATATATGAAAAAACAGTACCTTTATGGATTTCTGGTTCACTTTGTAGTTCCCTCGGCTCAGTTTTTGCAGGGCACGATAAGCATCTTGCCTATGAACCATAACAATATAGGCACAACCTCTGGGAGGAATCATCTGCTCCAAAAGATTTTAATATTATAAAACATGATAACAAAACCAAAAAGTAACAAGACATAATATTAAGCAGTCAGTTCCAACCACCCCAACTCCAACCTCCTATACTCTCCAGAGCCTGTGTTTTATAACTGGAGTTTAAAAAAATTTGAAAATTGGTGGTTCCAGTTTAGTCTCAACTGCCAATCATCAACAATCTACAGCCCCAAGCTTTGTTATATAAAGTCATTTTTAGAAAAAGATTTTAGATTAAATTTGGTTATCAAAAAAAATGTAATTAAATGCTAAACAAAAACTTAGAGAACACCTCAACTCCAGCCACATCTTCTACAAACCTAGACCAATTTCAACTTAGGTCTTAAGACCTTAATTTCGCAAAATAACATTAACTACTGCTATATACTGTTGTTAAGAAATTTTAATAAATACTCACATTAATTGATTCAATTGGACCAAACTCTTCTAAAAGACTGGCAACATCCTGCTGAGTAGTTCTTTTGTCCAGCTGTCCCACCCAGAGTGTAGTACTACAAACTTAAATAAAATTATAATCATAAAAATATACACATTCCATACTGAGCAGCTGTGTACTTCACATGAAAAAAATCATTACAGAAAACATGCATGAGTTATATCCACAAGTATAAAGCACCAAATGTGCTACAGCTCAATTGCTCAGTCCTGTACAACTCTTTTCGATCCCATGGACTGTAGCCCGCCAGGCCCCTCTGTCTATGGAATTTCCCAGGCAGGAATACTGGAGTGGGTTGCCATTTCCTCCTCCAGGGGGTCTTCGTGACCCAGGTCTCTTGTGTCTCCTGAAACTACAGGCAGATTCTTTACCACTGAGCCACCTGGAAAGCCCAAAGCCCCTGTAAGTTTTAAAAATTGTAGAAAATTACAATAGTACTTCCAGAAATGGAACCAGGATAGTGAAAGGTAAATGGATGAGGTGGGAAAAAACTCATCTTTTGAAGGCACATCTGAAGATTTCATCTATGTAAAGAGTCAGAGTAGCTGTCCCTTTTAAACTGTTGAGAGTAATGATTTTTGTTTCATGCTGTGTCCTGAATAATAAGCCCTGCAGAGTCAGAAGTTTTATATATGCCCAAATCATATTATCAATTAAAACTTCATTATCAGCTATAGAGTTATATCAAGAATATCTACTATATATTATTAAACATATTCTAAACACATCATGAGATTCAGGAGATAATGCAGGCTAACACATCCTATAAATTGTGTATCTTTATAAAGTAAGAGGGTATTAGTTGTTCTGGAGGGGCCCCCCACCTTTCCTCAGTGTGTAGAACCAGTTAGCAACTATATTTCATACACTTGACTCAAGATACACTATTACTCATCACTATTAGTTTGAGCCACTTCTCACAGTCAGCTTCACAGTCAGCTATAGGTACAAAAGCAAATCTAAAGGTATACGCCAGAGCACAAACAGAAAAGACCCAATAAAGCAGTATTTTGCTAACTGGTTACAAAGCATTTAAAACTCATGACATTGAAAAAAAAATGCAGGAAATGTGAATACAAATGTTCACTTACCACTCGCGGTTTCTGCTTTGATCTGAGGAAGGCCTTTTTGTCGGCGCTCTCTTTCCTTCTCTCGATCTCGTCTTTCTTGGGATCGAGACCGAGGAGAATGTCGGCGTCTATCTCTGGACCGAGATCGAGAACGTCGATGCCGAGACCTTCGAGATCTAGAACCAGATCGAGATCGTCTCCTTTTTGGTGACCTAATATTTTCAGGACAAGGGAGAATGGATTAATATACGGAAATAAAGAAAACTTCAGCATGTGTTAACTGGAAGAAGAAAAAAATACAACTAGGTAATTTAATGTAAGATATGTAAGAATTTGTAAGATGTAAGAATTTGACAGTAGGGAATTCATTTTAAGGATTTTTAATATGCTGAAAGTTAGAAAGCACACACACACACACACACACACACACACACACATATATATTATAAACAAGATAAGTTTGCTAACTTATAAAAAAGTATCTCTCATCTTTGATACCTCTAGTACTATTTTAAATGACATCTTTGTAATTAAAAAACTAGTGTCATTACAAAGATATACTGTAATTGTTATTCTCTATCTTCTCAGAAAAGTCTTTTTTTCTGTAGCAATTAAAAATATGTGATCTGATTATAGTATTCCTTAATTTCTTTCCACTTTTTTTTTGCTTGATAAATACATAAATACATAAATACAAATACATAAATCTTACAATTCCATGCATATCTGTAAACAGGCATTAGAGAAATTCAGAGGCAAAAAATACTGGTCAAGATGAGTTAGTTTTTTAAAATTAATACGTCTCCTGCCCCCATTCCACTCATACATACAAACATACCAAGTGTTATTTTATTAGTCCCATACATCTGAAAACAATCCAACTTGATTTAAATACTAAGTCTCTCAAAACATGAACATCTGGATTAACATTTTCTATAAGCTACCTGGATGCTGATCTAGATCTTGACTTTCTGTGATCAGATATGTGCCGCTTAGCCTCTTGAATACAAGGTTGTTCTACTTCCATTTCCTTTAAAAAGAAAAACAAAATATAAAACCCATAATTAAAGGAGAAAATGGAAATTATAAACAGAAAAAAAGAGGCCAAAACTTACAAAATGCTAAATCACAAAATCTCTTACCCGGAAAGTTCTCTTTTGATTACTTGAGACCTAATTACTAGCTTAATGATGACTGGGCATGAGTGGAAAAAGTTTTTTCATATGGCTCATAAACTTAGGAGAAATACGTATCTACTTTTGGAAATTATTTTGTGAAGGTTAACATACTGTGTTAACCAACTATCACCTAAAGCAAGTGAATTAGGCACCGTTTAAGCATTCCATACTCTTATCTCAATCCTCATGAACCCTATGAAAATTTATAGTATTATTATGTCCGCTTCCTAAAAGAATAACTTAGGTCACAGAGAAGGTGAATATGTGCCCACAGTTAATAGTTTTTCTTCATATTCAAAACTGAAGATAGAAAGCCCACAAACAGGCAGGAGTCTGCTTGTAAATCAAGGGAACCAAAAAATAATCAGCAACTGGAGAGTGAAGCTTTACCTGATGTGCCTTCTGTGTAAGTGGTTCATTTTGTGCCTGGAAGGAAGTCTGGAAGGGCTGCTGCACAGGTGGAGTTGGAGGAATCACAGGCTGAGCCATGGAAGGAAACGGAGGTGTAGGAAGAAGGCCAAAGCCTGGCATCTGTCCATTAGGAGGAAGTGGACCTTGTTTGTTTAAAACAAAAAAAAATTGTATGAGTAGATTTTAAGTAACTGCTACCAAAAATAATTTTTTAAAAATTTTAGTTAATTTTATATAAAACTAAAATATCTTCAATAAATTTTGATCAAGGAAAAACTATGACATTCAACCATGACCATCAATTTCTACATATACAATTTTTATCCAAAAAAACTGCTTATATCCAAGAACAGAGCTTAAAAATCCTACAACTCATTTTAAAATTAACACACATGTCAGGTTTTATAATTTAAAAACATACCTTCATTTATATGAGGAAGCAATGTGACAGACTAAACTTAAAACTCAGGTACTCTACTGCAAATTTTCTCTCTTCAACTTTAAAGGCAATTAAGCTTTAGGGGAGGAAAAGTATTTAGAAGCACTGACTTCTAAGTTTGTTTTAAAAGTTTTACTCCAAGGGGAGTTTCAGCCAACATGCCTATGGCTGAATTTATTTAGGGTATGAAATATCTTAATAATGACAGTATTGTGTCACAATCTAACAATTTTATCCATGTAACATTCTAATGCCAATACAATAGAAAGTATAATTGTAATATCACTATAATACAAAAAAGCAGTCTTTCTAAATTATTAATAAACTATCAATAATTGTTAAACATTTGGAATTAAGTTCACAGGTTTCATCTGTATTTTAAATAGGATGATAAAATATTTTTTAAATTTCATCTATCAACAAGTCATAGAGTTTTCTCAAGAGAACACATTGGTGATAGCAAACACCCTCTTGCAACAAAACAAGAGAAAACTCTACATGGACATCACCAGATGGTCAACACCAAAATCAGACTGATTATATTCTTTGTAGCCAAAGATGGAGAAGCGAGGTACAGTCAGCAAAAACAAGACCGGGAGCTGACTGTAGCTGAGATCATGAACTTCTCTATTATCAAATTCAGACTTAAATTGAACAAAGAAGGGAAAACCACTAGACCATTCAGGTATGACCTAAATCAATCCCTAACGATTATACAGTGGAAGTCAGAAATAGATTTAAGGGACTAGATCTGATAAGAGTGCCTGATGAACTATGGACAGAGGTTCCTGACATTGTACAGGAGACAGGGAGCAAGACCATCCTCAAGAAAAAGAAATGAAAAAAAGCAAAACGGCTGTCTGAGGAGGCCTTACAAATAGCTGTGAAAAGAGAAGCAAAAAGCAAAGGAGAAAAGGAAAGATATACCCATTTGAATGCAGAGTTCCAAAGAATAGCAAGAAGTGATAAGAAAGCCTTCCTCAATGATCAGTGCAAAGAAATAGAGGAAAACAATAGAATAGGAAAGAACAGAGATCTCTTCAAGAAAATTAAGAGGTAACAAGGGAATATTTCATGCAAAGATGGGCTCAATAAGGGACAGAAATGGTATGGACCTAACAGAAGTAGAAAATATTAAGAAGAGGTAGCAAGAATACACAGAAAAACTGTACAAAAAAGATCTTCAAGACCCAGATAATCACGATATTGTGATCACTCACCTAGAGCCAGACATCCTGGAATGTGAAGTCAAGTGGGCCTTAGGAAGCATCACTATGAACAAAGCTAGTGGGGATAGAATTCTAGTTGAGCCATTTCATATCCTAAAAGATGATGCTGTTAAAGTGCTCAAAATGCCAGCAAATTTGGAAAACTCAGCAGTGGCCATAGGACTGGGAAAGGTCAGTTTTCTTTCCAATCCCAAAGAAAGACAATGACAAAAAATGCTCAAACTACTGCACAATTGCACTCATCTCACATACTAGTAATGTTCAAAATTCTCCAAGCTAAGCTAAAACAATACATGAACCGTGAAATTCCAGATGTTCAAGCTGAATTTAGAAAAGGAAGAGGAACCAGAGATCAAATTGCTAACATCCTCTGGATCATTAAAAAAGGAAGAGTTCCAGAAAAACATCTATTTTTGCTTTATTGACTATGCCAAAGCCTTTGACTGTGTAGATCACAATAAACTGAAAAATTCTGAAAGAGATGGGAATACCAGACCACCTGACCTGCCTCTTGAGAAATCTGTATGCAGGTCAGGAAGCAACAGTTAGAACTGGACATGGAACAACAAATTGGTTCTAAATAGGAAAAGGAGTATTTCAAGGCTGTATATTGTCACCCTGCTTATTTAACTTATATGCAGACTACATCATGAGAAATGCTGGGCTGGAGGAACCACAAGCTGGAATCAAGATTGCCAGGAGAAATATCAATAACCTCAGATATGCAGATGACACCACCCTTATGGCAGAAAGTGAAGAACTAAAGAGCCTCTTGATGAAAGTGAAAGAGGAGAGTGAAAAAGTTGGCTCTAAGTTCAATATTTAGAAAACTAAGATCATGGCATCTGGTCCCATCATTTCATGGCAAATAGATGGGAAAATAGTGGCTGACTTTATTTTTGGGGGCCCCAGAATCACTGCAGATGGTTACTGCCACCATGAAATTAAAAGACGCTTACTCTTTGGAAGTAAAGTTATGACCAATCCAGATAGCATATTCAAAAGCAGAGACATTACTTTGCCAACAAAGGTCCATCTAGTCAAGGCTATGGTTTTTCCAGCAGTCACATATAGATTTGAGAGCTGGACTATAAAGAAAGCTTAGGTCAAAGAACTGATGCTTTTGAACTGTGGTGTTGGAGAAGACTCTTGAGAGTCCCTTGAACTGCAAGTAGATCCAATCAGTCCATCCTAAAGGAGATCACTCCTGGGTCATTGGAAGGAGTGATGTTGAAGCTGAAACTCCAATACTTTGGCCACCTGATGCAAAGAACTGACTCATTTGAAAAGACCCTGATGCTGGGAAAGATTGAGGGCAGGAGAAGAGACGACAGAGGATGAGATAGTTGGATGGCATCACCTACTGTACAGATGAGAGTCTCGGTAAACTCCGGCCGGGAGTTGGTGATAGACACGGAGGCCTGGTGTGCTGCAGTCCATGGGGTCACAGAGACTGAGCAACTGAACTGATCAACAAGTCACTAAATCACAATGTCAGTTTCATATGACCAAATAAAAGCAGATCTCAAAATATGATGGATTTGATTCCAGACCACCATAATAAAGTGAATACTGCAATAAAGTGAGTCACATTAATATTTTGATTTTCACAGCATTTAAAACTTACGCTCATACTTACTACAGTTCAGTAAGTGTGCAATATATCCAAATAAAACAATGTACATGCTTTAACTAAAAAGTACTATCTTGCTAAAAAAAAAAAAGCCAATACTCATTTGACAACCCATGGTTGCCATAAACCTTCAATTTGTTAAAACAAAAAAAAATGCAGGATCTGTGAAAAATGAAAAAAAAACATGGTATGCCTTTATATATAATGGACTGAACATGATACAGATAAGAAAATGAATATATTCTAAAACGTTTCTTAGAACACTTTCTAAATTAAGTCTAAAAGGAGCATTTCCCAAAGGTTGGCTGTACAACAGAATCGACACATAATTAAAATAAATAAAGATCCTCTAAGATTGACTATAGCACCAGAAGTCTAGGATATGTATTTTGTAGTATGTTTCTCCAATTGAGATGTACAGACAAGTTTAGAAAACTCTGAATTAAAAGGATTTACTAAAATAAATCCAATGAACAAATTTAGTCTAACTTCCTGAAATTCTCCAGTATGATGTCCTCCTTATCTTATACTGCAGATTCCAAACTATATTCCTGAATGCTGAAGAGCTGAAAGCCCTCTAAAGCAACAAGTCACACAACATTAATAAAGAAAAAAGGGAGATCCTTGGCAGTCCAGTGGTTAAGACTCTGTGCTCCCTGCAGGCAGCACAGGTTCAACCCGTGGCTGGGGAACTCAGATCCTGCATAATACAGTATACCGCAAAAATTAGTAAATAAAAAGGAAAAGGGGAGGGGGGAAGGCTTCTCAGAAGGGGAAATGCTGTATAACTAAATAGGTCAGTTCCTTAAAATAGAACCAACAATCTCCCTCTCAACTATTTAAATAAAAATACCTATTAAATTATTAGCATGAATTTAGCACCCTTGTTTTAATTAAAGCAAAAAGGCAACTCAAATCAGTTATGTGCTTGACAGCCTTTAGTACAGCTTAAGGAAGATTTAGCCACCCACACAGCTAAACAATACTACTCTGGCAAATGCAACAGAGATGCGCTAATGAACACATCTTTAGTAATCAGAAGTGCCTCCACCTGATGGTGCACTGGATCCTGCGGCACTGCCATCATTCGAGGTGGAAACTGGTCCATGTTCTGATGTTGGGCATATGTTGGTTGCGGCATGCCATCGCCAGGAAACCCACTAAAAGAGATGAGCAGTCTTCTTTTTTACCCATTCAAAAACACATCATTCTTGGCCACATTTACACTACAGAAACTTAACAGAATGCTGTTCAGGAGTTGTTAACAATCAACATTTTACTGAATCATTTATTTGCTTATATTAACTTAAAAACTCAGCATTATTCCCAAAATAAAAGTCATTTTTTATTGTAAATCTGACAGGATCCCCTCCCCATTCAGAAGAAATCCCCAAATACCACAATTTAAAAAAGAATTTTAGAAGAGGCTATATGAAAAATGACTGTTATTAAGGGTTACTTGCATTATGCATTGTAATGACTACCAAAGTTCTGGGAAATCAAAAGAAAGAGACGTACAAGGGTGCCTGTGGAGGAGAGGCAGTGGGCGCAGCCACAGAAGGTGTGGCAGCGGCGGCAGGCGTAGTGGGCACAACAGCAGCAGGAGCAGGTGTTGTGGTGGCCGAGGCGGCAACAGCATCTTCTTTCTTGGATTCTTCCACAGCTTCTGGCTCATCATCATAATCAAATCTATCAAGCAGCTTCTGCAAGAGGTATGCCAATATTCCGTTTTAAAATTCAGGTTGTGATTCACTGCACAAAAAAACTTTATAAAAACAGACATTTGCCATCATCCATAATCCTTCTATGCTGTGATGTACAATTTCATCTTCCCACATGCCTCTAGGGACTTTGGTGCATAGACAATTTTTACACAAATGCCATTCTGAAAAGACCTTTTTAAAAATGTTTTTTCTTCCAATTCTAAATACAGTGTTTCCTTTTGTTTCCCCCTTTTTTCTATATTATAACTAATTTAGTAGTAGAAAGATTTTACAAAAACATTTTCCTAGACTAAAAACTTTGCACACATGAAAATGAGTATATATTTTTGGTCGGCTTTGTAAATTGTACACAAAGAAAAACCATCTTATCCAATCTTATAACTATCTTATAAATTCTGCTCACTCAAGAATATGAAAAAAGAGACAAGGCTGCAAAATCTACCTGTGCCCTTGCTTTTTTCTTAAAACTTCACAGCTCACCTTTTACCAGAAACTTCCATTAAAACAAAAACAGAAAGCAAAAACCAACCACAGGATCACATGTCCAGAAGAGTCATTTGAAATATAATTACATTTATTTAGAATAAGGAATCAAAGTATTGGGCTAGCCCAAAAGCTTGTTTGGGTTTTTCCTTACAATGTTACACAACCACTACTGTGTTTTGGTAGGTTATACATAATACTTCATCACAAGAAGCATGCAATGTAGATACAGTTTCCTCTTCTTACAGACAAGTAGACTAAGGTCAGGTAATTAAGAAACATAACCTAGACTGTATAGTTATATATAGTAGAGTCTAGATGTGGACAATGGTTTTTTTTTAACCTCAGTCTCTGGCATTCAATAAGGCAGTCTTTTCCTCTCAGGGTATGACCTTCCTGTTCATGGATTTCCAATCTCAAACTCCTAAATTTGTGTTGTTCTGTGATAGTTCTGCCTGAAAATTCTGGTTCTGCTTTACTGGATGACAGATTTCTAAATTGCTTCTTTCTTCATAAATCTGGCCACATGATTAAAAGTGCTGATTATAATCAAGAGACCCAACATGGTTTAGGCACCTTGTTGCTTTTTGCACATGATGTTAACTTAACCCTCAAGGCAGTAAAAAAAAAAAAGTACCACCATTGCTCTTTTACAGAGGATACAGTGAATATTTAAGTAACTCAACATCAATAGAGTCAACAACAGGAGGCAAAATTAAAACTCAGGTCTAGGGCTTCCCTGATGGCTCAAGGGTGAAGACTCTGCCTGCCAGTGAAAGAGACACAGCTTTGATCCCTGGTCTGGGAAGATTCCATATGCCATGGAGCAGCTAAGCCTGTGTGCCACAATTAACGAGCCTGTGCTCAAGAGCCCAAGAGCTGCAGCTACTGCAACCTGCATGTCCTAGGGCCTGTACTCCACAACAAGAAAAGCCAACACGAGGAGACTAGAGAGTAGTCCCTGCTTGCTGCAACTAGAAAGAGCCTGTACAGCAACGAAGACTCGGCACAGCCAAAAATAAATAAAATTTAAAAAACAAAACCAAAAAACTTAGGTTTAAACGATCTACAGAAACAAATGAAAGAACTCTCTGCAGTTTATCATATACAGACATGTTCCTTAAAAGTTTTACAATTCATATCCATTGCTTTGGGAAAACATCTGAAGCAATTAAAAAATTTAACTGAGCCCTACTATCTAAAAAGATATTTCTGCTGCTTTTAAGGAAACTGAACATCTATGAAGCAGCTGAAACAGACAAGCTGTTCCCAGTCAGCTGTTTGACTAGCTTAAAATAGACCTTTTCAGTCAAAAGCAAAGCACAATTCCTTTCTCTAAACTTAATATAACTAACAAACATTGATCAATCCACTTAAGATAAAAACACTAGAGGAATTAGTTGCAATTCAAATGAACAACCAAATATGAACGTCACTGCTAGCACTGCTATTACTCAACATTTTATTTTTCTGGAAGTCCTAGCCATCAGACATTAAAGAAACAGGTGTAGATATTAAAGGGGAAAAGTCAAATTTAGCAGCCTACAAAATCTGAGAGAACCAACTAGAAAAAAACAAGATAACATAAAAATTCACTAGTTTCCCTCGACAGCATCAATTGGGCTTCTAGGGTGGCTCAGCAGTAAAGAATCTGCCTGGAATGCAGGGGCCATAGCAGGTGCCGATTTGATCCCTGGGTTGGGAAGATCCCTTGCAGGAGGAAATGGCCACCCACTCCAGTATTCTTGCCTGGAGAATCCCATGGACAGAGGAGCCTAGTGGGCTACAGTCCACAGGATAGCAAAGAGTTGGACATGGAAGTGTTATGAAACACTGAACATGAAAAATGAGTAAATTATCTAAGAATAAACGAAACAAATAGCCTGCGGTTCAGTCCCTGGTTGAGGAACTAAGATCCTTTAAGCTGCATGGAGCAGCAAAGAAAAAGAAAAGTGACTAACATTTAAATTAGTGGACTGTGAATAAATAAACACCTTCCATAATATCGGTGTGCCTCAACCAATCAGTCAAAGGCCTTATAGCAGGGTTTCCCAAAGATGGCATTCTCAAGACAGCAACAGGAAAACCTTTTGCCTTGCACAATTTAGACTCAAGACTGCAGCATTAACTCTTACCTGGATTTCCAGCCTGACACTCTAACTTATACTTGACAACTACATGAACCAATCCCTTAAAACCGCCCCCCCCTTCTCCCCTTTGTGTATCTGTGCCTGTAACTGGTTCTGTTTCTCTAGAATATACCAATTCACATGCCCAAGAATAAGCAAGGAATGTCTGAAAAAGAATAAAGGCAGAAAACACATCCAGAAATGAACTGTAAGTTGCAAGTGTTTAAACTGCTATGATGCCAAAACAAACAGATACTAGTGGGACAAAATGGTATCTAGAGACAGACACAGAAAAAAGTGTATGACAAAAATTGTGAGGGAGAATTGGCTATTTCCAAAAATATAAAGGTTTAACTATCTTGAACTATATGTTAATATAAGTTGTTGATACATTGAGACAAACATAAAAAACAGAAACATAAAACTACTAGGAGAAATAGAGAATTTTTAATACAAGTGGAAAGAATTTTCCCAATCACAACACAGAAGACTAAAAAACAAAACCACAGCACTTAACAATTTATATTCACATTTGCAGAGGAAACGGGTCTGAAAAACCATACCCAAATCAGTGAAATTGATTTAGCTTTTCACTTCAGAACTTTCTGTATTATCTGCATTTCTTTCCCCTAAAAGCATGTACTTCGTTTGTACTCAAAATTTTAATCCAACCTTCTTTTAATCAGTAGTCACTCATAAAACATAGATACAATAACAAGCTGTAATTTCCATAAGGATTCTTAAATTAACTACTAGCAAGTTACTGTATCTTAGAATTCTATAAAGAAACATATTTTAGAGATGATTAAATTAAAAGATAGTTCTTTCTAGGATTATCAAACTTCTCTGTTTTTTGTACTGCAACTTATAAAATGAAATTAAATTTTATATAGTCATATATAGACAAGACACAAACAGATAAGAGTGGAGTTTTTTAGGCAAACATTTCAACAGGAAGCTCTGAGCTGTGCATTTTCAACACATCTATACCCTTAGTGGGAGAGCCTTAAACATTAACTAAGGCCCCAAAGAGAAGTTTGAAGATACTAAACCAACCCAAACTCTCATATTACAGATAAGGTAGCTAATTTTTTCAGCAACAGAAAACAGAAAGCAACTTAAATGTCTTTCAACATGGGGAATGGTTAAACTGATGTGCTCATGTAATGGAATAATAATAATCCTAATGAGCACTCAGTACATATTTACATCTATTAACCTTAACAACCACCCAGAGATGTGAGGATTAAGATGAAAAATAAGCCAGTTAAAAACAATGTGTATATATATTTATGTATATAGATTAAAAATACCTATTTTTATATATGTATATACACACACATACACACAAACACAGAGATACATAATGACCAAAAAAGAAAAGACTATATCCACAGGAAATCAATTCTGAAAAGATATATAGCAGAATGTTACCGTAGTTATCCCTGAATAAGGGGGTTAATGGTGAATGTTCTGTTTCCTTTATACTGTTTACTTTTCTCTTATATTGAAAATTCTGCAATGAGTATATATCACATTTATAATCAAGAATAAGAATCAATGTTTTGATGTCGAGGGTGAAAATCCCTCAAATAACTAAATGAACAATCCAGGTAAGTCAGAAAAGGGTTAACTTCTACAGAGTGATATAAACAATGGGATGGGTTATGTGAGAGAAGCATACCTTGTCAAATGCAGTTTTTTGTTCAGGTGGGGGGAAAGCAGCTTTTTGTTCAGGTGGTTGTGTAGGAGCTGTCTTTAACTGAGCTGTGATAGCCTGAACCTGAGCCATCACGGCATTGTCAATGGCGGGAGACTGTGGTTTTGGAGGCTGTTGAAAAGTCTGAAGGATCTGCTGAAGCTTAAAGAATGGGAAAACTGATAAACCACACAACAAAGGATAATCATAGTATCAAAAGTTAATTCACTTAAAAAAAATCTTAATGGTGAATCAAAATAGCACAGGCATGGAGGAACTTGGAAAAAGGAACCAACCTTTTAGTAATAGTTAAGTTTATCGTGAATGAATGTATCAGGGATACAACGTGTGTCACTTAAGGTTAAAGCCAACTGTAGACAATGATGGTCAGAGAGAAGAGAAAATACACTGAACTGTGAACAATGTACATGTTTTCTAAAAAAGTGTAAAATAATCATCTGCATTAATCCATGTAACTTTGTAACTAGCACTGTGAGCAACGCCACCACCCTTAAGAGTTCCGCAGTTCTCTCCAAAGGGGCACACTATTGCTTAGTGTGCTGCTGGTCCCTTGCTTATCTCTCCCACATTTCCCCCAGTATCCTTGTGAATTTACCTTCCTTGCAAAGGCTCTTCCAGTAGATATATTCCCTCCTCACAATGTGCTTGGTAACCAGGAATGTAAAATAAGAACTGACAATAGTACCTAACTGCAAACTATTTAATCTTTGGATAGACAGTTTACCTGTTGACCTTGAGTTGTCTGAAACAGTTGGGCCACCGCAGCAAAAGCATCAGAGCTGGGCAACTGTGGTACAGTTGGTACAGAGTTTGTGGTGGCTTGTGGGGGTTCAGAAGAAACTTTAACTGGAGGTGGAGGTGAACCTAAGAAAGAAAAGATCATTAAGGCCTCAAAAACTTTTAACTCATAAATATTTCTTTTAAGTTCCACTAAGCTTCTTTACTAAAACAATACTCCATTCAGTTTAACATACAGTAAAAATACAGATTATGGTATTACAGCCTACACTGCAACAAGCGCTGAATACTTTTATTAGAAATAATAATGATGGGAAGAAAACTTTATCTTTCAAGATGTAAACTCAAGTTCCCTCTTACAGAAAAATCCCATCACTATAATCAGATTCCAATCATATCATGTACAAAAAATGATACAATTCTCTAAGCACACAGACACACCTGACCTTACCTTCATTATTAGTAACATTTTCTGTTACTGGAGCAGCATTACTGGTTCCTGCTGCCATGTCCAAAAGAGGTTGAATAATTTCAATTTTGAATACTCCATTTTTTTGCCAAAGGTTCAATACACGAACTATTTTACTCTGTTATGTGAAAAAACATGAATATACAATAAGTATCAGCAAAATAATTATACCTCTTATGAAAAGACAGAACAAAACACCACAGGCTAACATTTCCATGCTACATCTGTTTCATAAATAGAAAACAATCTATCATCAGAATTACAGCCTCATTAAACTACTCTAATGGGCCTTCCTTCAGTAGTGTAATCCAGGGTAAGAAACAGGGAGAAGAAAAAAAACAAAAAGTTAACCTAGAGAATCAAAAGAAATGCATTAGAATTACTCGAAATTTTCATATTTATTATTACAAAGAAACCAAAAAATTAAGTTATCTAAGAAGAGTAAAATCCAGGATGAGTTTAATAGTTAAAATATTTAACATAATTAACTGGCCTCTAATTGCTAGGTAAGTTGTTTTGTGGGCTACCAAATTTGAAAGAGATCCAAAGAAAATGTGTTATTCATGGTTACAACTCTTATCTCCTACTCTAGGAATGAACTTTTCTCTTGTACATCTTTCCCACAGGAGCATTCCTCCAAGAATATAGAGAATCCATTACACGCAAATGTATGTCATTTATTATACAGGCTCTAGTCTTCATTATTCTGAGCTTACCAGTGTATTTCTCCTATCTATTAAGAGTCTAGTTTTTTTGTCTATGTTTTTCTATCTTTTAACAGTACAGAGTAAAACCAGCTATAAATGTGAGGAATTAAATACAGTAGTCTGACTGCTAATGAATATCATTTATACTTCAACATCTCTATATGATGGGGAAAGTCAATGATTGGTCCCTTCTTTGTGGAATAAACAACAATTTAAGAAAAGCACTGTCCTTCTCTACTGCAGAATTTCTTTACCATTCAATCACAAGAAATCTTTCTAGTAATGTTTTTTTTGAAGAAAGATGATGCTCTTTTTTTTCCAGTGGTCATCTATGGATGTGAGAGTTGGACTGTGAAGAAAGCACTGTGAAGAATTGATGCTTTTGAACTGTGGTGTTGGAGAAGACTCTTGAAAACCTCTTGGACTGCAAGGAGATCCAACCAGTCCATTCTAAAGGAGATCAGTCCTGGGTGTTCTTTGGAAGGACTGATGCTAAAGCTGAAACTCCAGTACTTTGGCCACCTCACGCAAAGAGTTGATTCATTGGAAAAGACTCTGATTCTAGGAAGGATTAGGGGCAGGGGGCGAAGGGGATGACAGAGGATGAGGTGGCTGGATGGCATCATCGACTCGATGGACATGACTTTGGGTGAACTCCAGGAAATGGTGATGGAGAGGGAGGCCTGGTGTGTTGCGATTCATGGGGTCGTAAAGAGTCATACATGACTGAGCGACTGAACTGAATTGAACTGATGCTCCTTTTTTAATAGTACATTTCTGAAGCACTTCACAAGAAAATAGATATGACTACTACAGAAAAAAACCTGCGTTTTGTTTCAAGTACACAGAGATCATTATGTGATCAACCTTTCTAATAATACTGTTGCTGCTAAGTCGCTTCAGTGGTGTCCAACTCTGTGCAATCCCATAGATGGAAGCCAACCAGGCTCCCCCATCCCTGGGATTCTCCAGGCAAAAGCACTGGAGTGGGCTGCCATTTCCTAATACAGTAGGCTTTAAATACCTAATATATATTTAAGAATAGAGTAAGAATACAAGTTTAATTTAAAAATTATAAACTATACCTTATCTTCAGATGGACAAAGATACAGATATTGGAATGTGGCAGTTATGTTTTTAGAGAATCTTGGCCCAAAAACATCTTTATCAGTTCCAAACTGATGACGAGACTGTCGCACAATTGAGTCGATTACATATAATCCTGGAACCTTGTATTCTGGTTTACACTACAAAGATTAAAGATGTAAAGTCAATACAAGAAAAGTAAATCACAATTTGACACCCATTAATCTCACTCTTATGAAACTATATATCCAAGGTTATTTCTATAGAAATAACTAAAGTTATTAAGTAATTAAATAACCACTTAAATGTTAAATTCTCTTATTAGCTAGCCCACAGGTCTGTAGAGAACTACCATTCTCTCGATATTTCAGATTCCCAATATTTTACTTTTTTCTGATCCCTCTGTTCTCCCTCCGTTCCAACTTCCTAGAATCAGCATTACTTGACCAATGCCTAAGCCACCTCCACACAGATCTACTTATTATGGAAAAATCTACTCTCATTTATTCTGCTCAAAAAAAAATAACTTTTAACTTTTAAAGTTATCAAAAAGCCAATTTTAACCAAAATATTAATTTCAATTCTATTAAAGTACAGTATCAGAGAAACAAAACCCAAAAGGCACAGTCATTCTTGGCCTTACAAACTGACAAGATAAAATGAATAGACAGACATCTACAAACATTTCTGGTGGTAAAACCTTTATGAAAAATAATTTAGCAATAAACACAAAGCCTTGTTTGATCCAATAACCCTATTTCTAGAAATTTATACTAAGGAAAACAGACTCCATATTTCCAATGCAGGGGGCACAGCTTGATCCCTGGTTGGGGAACTAAGATTCCACAAGCCACATGGCATGGCCAAAAAAGTTAAAAAAAAAAAAAAAAAAAGGTACAGCTCTGGGTTGAGGGCGAAGACAATGATGTCTAAGTCTCCTTTCTCAGTTCTTTACTGACATAGACATGTGCTGATGTTACATACGTCATCAAACAACATATAACTGTAGAAGTGAAAAGTGGTTTAATTATGGGAGAAAGGGAATTTGAAAACACCAGAGTGATTTCATTTGAAGTACTCCAAGATAAGTTAAAAGTCAACAGAGTCGTCGGGGCAATGGGGAGAAGGCTCAAGCACACAAAAAACTATTTTGAATCCTGACTCATAGTAAGTACTCAATCAACAGTACTCCTATACATTATTGTTTTGTTATGAAACAAAAGAACAAGACTTCCAGTGACAACTTTTCTGTAGAGTGACTTTAGAAGTAATTTTTCAAATTACAACTCACAAAGTACAATACTGATCATAACTAAAATGGGGTAATAATAAAATGGATAGTTACCTTTTTGATAAACTTTTCTACTATTTGAACCACATGCTTATAAAGCTGAAAAGAACAAAAAGAATATCATTATCCAGCTAACACACTTTTCTGTTCAATACATTTCCTATAATTAGAAAATACCTAAAACCTCAAAATTTGTACAATTTGAATAATTCTCAAGGTAATACTGAAAGAACCCTGGTAAATAATCCATAGTCAACAACTTAAAAAATTCTTAACATATCAGAAACTACTAACTAAAAGACAAACTACAAAAATCCACCAAAAGATTCTTTTCTCCCATTTTTAATCAATAAATCTTCATAAAACAGTTCATCAAGTGACTTTATGGGAGAGAGAAGAACAATAGAACTGGAACTAAATGCAGTTTTTAAAGAGACTCACTTCTTTAAAGTGTGATCTTGGGTAAGACATTCAATTTCATGAAGTCTGAAGTTTCTAAATAAAAATAAAGCTAATACTCCACCGATCTATTATGGTAAGAATTAAATGAAATAAAACAAACAATAACAACAAAACCCTCTGTCATTCTTTTCCTTACCTCAATGAGTTCAACTTTTTTTTAGCACTACACATAAGGTAATTATGTGAGGTGATAGATGTGTCAATTAGTATAAGCTAATCATTTCACAATGTACATGTGCATGAAACCATGCTCTATTACATACTACTAAATCTGTCAACTACACCTCAATAAAATTAAAAAATATAAAGAGGAAATACAACATAACAGATTCTGAAATGTTACAATGTAGACGCATCATACAGTTGTAATCATGTACTTTCAGCAAAACTTGGTTAGTGCTCTTTGACTTAGTCCTGAACTACTTCATAATATGAAACCTCAAATTTAACAATAATATTTTCAACATTTTAAAAACACTTTCCAAATTAATGTATTTCTTTTACTCTTACCTTTATAGCTTTAATAGCAGCTTTCGTGATGAGAATCATCTTGGCTCGAGAGATGGGAGGTTTCATATCCATAAGTGAAAAGAGCTTATTAAAAAAAAAAGGAAAAAAGTTTTAATTAAAAGTAAAATTAGAGGTTTACCCTTCATTTCGACAAATATATTTGTAACTAAAAGAATAATAAAATTTCTGAAACTAGGTTTAATGGGAAAAGATTATGCTAAAATCAGCAAAAAAGGGGGAAAAGGTAAAAAAAAAAAAAGACAAAATCTGTAACAGAAAATTTATAAAACCCTACTGAAGAACTCGAAACTGATTCAAATGGAAACAAACACACCAGGTCCTATACTGAAAACGGCAATATTGTGATTCAATATTTAATACTTCAAACCTCACTGAGATTTTGGAGGACTTCAAATAATTCTGATGTTCACTTGGAGATACACATGTATTACATCAGGTAAGAAATTTAACATGTCATTATAAAACTTGAATTCACAATTTCTTGATTAGTCAGGAATAAAAATGACACCATATTTAACAAATTTCACTACAGTAAATCCAACAATCAGGGAGTCCCAGGAGATAAAACCATACAGGCACACAGCTTTCCCCTAAAGTTTAAACCCAAGCAAGATACAATGAGAGCCCATAAAGAGTCATAATGATAAAATTCTGACATTAAAAATCTTATATCTAGTTTCTTAAAATCTTGTTTTTGTTTTAACCATAGGCATACATACTCTTCTAAAAATACATTTTGAAATAAGTTTCAGGGTCTTCTAAGCATTATCAATCTTATATGAATCATATTTCCATTTCTCTCCAATTTCAAATATGGAATCCTTAAGACATAGACGATCTTTACCAGACACCTACTAAGAAGTTACCCTAAAGAACAAAAGTCTCCTTTTCCAGAATAAATAGCCCTACCTGTCAACAAAATACTCTGGCAACAGAATTTTTGCAGTTTTTCAACACTACAGATACAATGGGACTATAAACAGTGGTAACAGTAATTTTTAAAAAAGGTATGCAATCTAAGATATGATCAATTTAAGAACCAAAAACATACTCTGTTTAAGCAGAGAAAAGGTAGAATTTTTTGATAAATAATACTAAGATGAATTTGAGTAAACTCCGGGAGATAAACTAAGATGCTGCTGCTGCTGCTAAGTTACTTCAGTTGTGTCCGACTCTGTGCGACCCCATAGACAGCAGCCCAGCAGGCTCCCCCATCCCTGGGATTCTCCAGGCAAGAACACTGGAGTGGGTTGCCATTTCCTTCTCCAATGCATGAAACTGAAAAGTGAAAGTGAAGTCACTCAGTCGTGTCTGACTTAGTGACCCCATGGACTGCAGCCTACCAGTCTCCTCCGTCCATGGGATTTTCCAGGCAAGAGTACTGGAGTGGGGTGCCACTGCCTTCT
>SJYC01039169.1:0-13335 GCA_006408675.1 Madoqua kirkii | reverse complement strand
CAGAAACTGATTTTTTTTAAACGCATTATCTAATTCGGGTCATGATTCTTTATTTCCAACACAATAAAAATTCTCCATGAATATAAATGCTCACTAATTGAAAAACAACTAGAGACACAATCTTTAAAACTATATAAAATAATGAGAAGCTAAGAAACGATTTAAAGTATTTTAACTCCAATACAAACTGAAAAGATACATGCAGCTCACAGTTTATAAAAGGGCATATTCTGCCCATTTCTAAGTTACAAAAGCTATTGAGACAGTTATTTATTACTACAGTTCTATTTCCTTTTCTGGATCTTAAAGCAGAGAAACGATACAAAAAAGTTGATACACGATCTTAATGAGTAACAGCGAGAACTACTTTTCTGGCCATTAAAAGCTTAGAGAATCCTATTTCTCTGAAGCCTAAGCCAGCACGAATATTTTAATGTCCCACATTCTTGATTATTTCTACAGTTAGGAACTCCCCATTAAACAACAACAACAACAACAACACACACAAAAAAACCCCCAGCCAACTGAGGAGACAAGACAGATTAGTGTTATATTCTGATGAAATGCTCTACAGTTTACATTTAAATCATTTTTCTTAAAAAATTAAAGTACAGACTATACCATATAGCAGTATAACTATCACTCAGGCAATAAACCAGCAAGAGAGCATTTAAGTGCTACCATTTAAGAGACAGACAGAGGAAGGTTATTTATTCCACTAAAGAAGGCGCAACTCAAGAAAAGAGGAAGGAAGCAACACTAAGTGCCTAAGTATAAGGTGGTGCATCATCTTATTTAATCACATTAACAATTAACATAGATTGTCACAGCTGTTCTCAGCTGATACCAAAAAGGATTACATCTGCTTTCAAATGATTCCCAGGGAATGTGTCTGGACCAGAATTTGTTGGTTGTAAAGCTCACAATCCTTAAGATTATCAGTTCAGTTCAGTCGCTCAGTCGCGTCCAACTCTGTGACCCCGTGACTGCAGCACGCCAGGCTTCCCTGTCCATCACCAACTTCTGGAGCTTACTCAAACTCATGTCCATTGAGTCAGTGATGCCATCCAACCATCTCATTCTCTGTTGTCCCCTTCTCCTTCTGCCTTCAATTTTTCCCAGCATCAGGGTCTTTTTCAGTGAGTTAGTTCTTTGCATCAAATGGCCAAAGTATTGGGGTTTCAGCTTTGGCATCAGTCCTTCCCATGATTA
Organism: Madoqua kirkii; assembly: GCA_006408675.1. Classification (NCBI taxonomy): domain Eukaryota; kingdom Metazoa; phylum Chordata; class Mammalia; order Artiodactyla; family Bovidae; genus Madoqua; species Madoqua kirkii. The sequence goes on along the minus strand of SJYC01039169.1, from coordinate 12,123 downwards.
TTCAGGCCTATTTTCCTTCAGAATGGACGGGTTGGATCTCCTTGCAATCCAAGGGACTCTCAAGAGTCTTCTCCAACACCACAGTTCAAAAGCATCAACTCTTTGGCACTCAGCTTTCTTTACAGTCCAACTCTCAGACCTATACATGACTACCGGAAAAACCATATAGCCAACTCCTTATACAATGCTGTTGTAAATACATACAAAGACCATTAACTATGATGGAGAATGCAGGCAAAATATCAAGTAGGCATTTGTGCTCATCTCTCTCTATATATACATTGCATTGGTTCAGGGATAATGATGAGACATACTGAATTTAACTTGGGATGCCTACTGAAAATCCAGGAAGAGATTTTAGCAGACTGGAATATGGATCTTGAAAAAGCATAGGTCCTACTAGAAATTGAGAGGTTACAGAATCAAAACCATGAAGATGAGTAAGAAGGGAACAAAGATACAACTAACCACAGTATACCAAATATTTCAATGTAGCACAGAAAAGTGGGCAACACAAAAGAACACCAGGACAAACACCAGAAACAAAACCTTTAATGCTATAGTTTTTTCGTATGGCTTGACTAGCATTACATCATGTGAAATGCCAGGCTGGATGAAGCACAAACTGGAATCAAGATTGCTGGGAGAAATATCAATAACTTCAGATATACAGATATACAGATGATACCACCCTTATAGCAGAAAGCAAAGAGGACCCAAAGAGCCTCTTGATGAAAGTGAAAGTCGCTCAGTAGTATCCGACTCTTTGCGACTCCATGGACTGTAGCCTGCCAGGCTCTTCTGTCCATGGAATTCTCCAGGCCAGAATACTGGAGTGAGTAACCTTTCCCTCCTCCAGGGGATCTTCCCAACCCAGGGATCAAACCCAGGTCTCCCACATTGTAGGCAGATTCTTTACCAGCTGAGCCACATGGGAAGCCCAAAAGTGAAAGAGGAAGAGTAAAAAAGCTGGCTTAAAACTTAACATTGAAAAACCTAAGATTATGGCATCCAAGGCCATCAATTCAGGACAAACAGATGGAGAAATAATGGAAACAGTGAGAGACTTTCTTTTCTTGGACTCGAAAATCACTACAGATGGTGAGTGCAGCCATGAAATTAAAAGATGCTTGCTCCTTAGAAGAAAAGTTATGACCAATCTAGACAGCATATTAAAAAGCATAGATATTACTTTGCCAACAAAGGTCTGTCTAGTCAAGGCTATGTATGGTTTTTCCAGTAGTCATGTATGGATGTGAGAGTTGGACTATAAAGAAAAAAGCTGAGTGCCGAAGAATTGATGCTTTTGAACTGTGGTATTGGAGAAGACTCTTGAGAGTCCCTTGGACTGCAAGGACATCCAACCAGTCCATCCTAAAGGAAATCAGTCCTGAGTGTTCACTGGAAGGACTGATGCTAAAGCTGAAACTCCAATACTTTGGTCACATGATGTGAAGAACTGACTCATCTGAAAAGACCCTGATGCCGGGCAAGATTGAAGGCAGAAGGAGAAGGGGATGACAGAGGATGAGATGGTTGAATGGCATCACCGACTCAATGGACATGAGTTTGAGCAAGCTCCAGGAGTTGGTGATGGACAGGGAAGCCTGGCGTGCTGCAGTCCATGGGGTTGCAAAAAGTCAGACGAAACTGAGCGACTGAACTGAATAACTAGTATTATCATCTGCAACTGGGCAAATGCTCAATAAACATCACTAGGTGCAGCATTCTCTTTGCTACTACACATCTGCATTCAGAATTAATGTGATCTGTCAAAAAACAAACAAACAAAAAGTATCAACGCAGCCACAGAAAATGATGCAATTCTCTTATACCGGATAATAGCAGCAGTAGGCCCCAAAAGGTACAAAACCTCCTTAGAAAGCCTTAGTAAGAAAAACATACTTCCCAGGAACAGACAGAAGTTTGTTTTTTTGTTGTCATCAGTTGAATGACTATTAGAAAACCTAAACATGAACACTGTTCTGCTGGGTGCCTGATATACAAACTATTTTAAAAATTATGAAAAAAATCTCTCACAATGATTCCTAATATCAATAAAGAACAATTTTAAATTTGGCCCATGACACCTGAGAATAGGGTTTGAGGGTTAGTCAAAATAACAGGATACTCTGTTATTTATTGACAGCATAAACTTTGACAAGTTTAAACTTTTCTGAATTTCAATGAAGTACGAAAAAGAGGATTAGTAATATTTAATTCACTTCATAAAACTCTTGGGATTCCCTGGTGGCTCAGAGGTTCAAGCATCTGCCTGCAATGCGGGAGACCTGGGTTCAATCCCTGGGTCGGGAAGATCCCCTGGAGAAGGAAATGGCAACCCACTCCAGTATTTTTGCCTGGAGAATCCCAGGGACGGAGGAGCCTGGTGGGCTGCAGTCCACGGGGTTGCAAAGAGTCGAACACAACTGAGTGACTTCACTTTCATAAAACTGTTAGGATTAAATGAGATAATGTATACACAAATCTCTTGGCCTAGATATGACACATAATGGCTCGGCAAAAAGAAGTACATAATGTCCTAGGAATCTTAACTCAGATCTCAAGTTTAAGTTTTTGTCATGAAACTGAAGGTGTTAGTGGTTCAGTTGTGTCCAACTCTTTGTGACCCGTGAACTGCAGCCTGCCAGGCTTCTCTGTCCATGGAATTCTTCAGGCAAGAATACTGGAGTAGGTATCCATTCCTTTCAGGGGAATCTTTCCCACCCAGGGATTGAACCTAGGTTTCCTGCATTTGCAGGTGGATTCTTTACCATGTGAGCCACCAGGGAAGCCCTATTTTTTATTATGGCTTAGCATAAAAACTTAATATTGTGTTACATCTACTATTCAAGTGCTGCATTTGGAGAAATTTTCTCTATACTGAAAACAAAGCAGTATCAAAGACTTTTACAGCTGTATAGCACCTTACTACCTAATCTAGTATTCATACTAAATTCAGAACTGCTTTCACAATATATCTGGCAGGTCTCATATTAGTTCACAGGCTTACTAACTCATAACTAATCAGCTCCAATGGTTATAGCTGTTGTCTTTGTACTGACCCCAAATCTCCCTTCTGATAACCTTCCCTCCCTTTTCCTGCTCTAGTTCTGCCTCAGGAGCACAGAACAGTAGTGATCTTTCTCATTTGAGAAAATAAACATAACTAAGCATGTTTTCTTATCTGCTTCAACTATTAGCCAAATGATATGATTTCTAGATCTGACTATACTGGCTAATTCCTTTTAAAAGTATGATAAAACAAAATAAAGAGGGCCTGAATATATTCCTGCAGAATCTAGTGGGTTGTCTTTTGTATCAGTTTCCTCTTCCTGCAGGAACACATTACCTAAACTCAGTAGCTTAAAACAACACTTTTGGAATTCACAACCTCATTAGTCTGAAATCAAGGCATTGGCAGGGTTGCCTTCCTTCTGGGCACTCTAGGTCAAAAATCTATTTCTTTCCTTTTCTAGCCAAAGGGTGCCTAAATTCCTTTGGCTCTTCCATCTTCAAAGCTGGCAACATGGCATCTTCTGTCCTTCCTTAGCCCCTGGCTTTCACTGTACATCACTTTCTCTGACTTTCATGTCTCTCTCATTTAAGGACCTCTGGGGTTACATTGGGTTCATCCAGATAACACGGGACAATTAACTCAAACCCTTAATCACATATGCAAAGTCTCTTTTGCCAAGTAAGGTAACACATTCACAGGTTCTAGAATTCAGAACATGGTCACTCTGGGGTAGGGGAGATCATTTATTATTTTTTAAAATACTGCTTAGTTGGGGCTTCCCTGGTGTTCCAGTGGATAGGAGTCTCCCTACCAATAGAGGGGTCATGGGCTCAATCCCTGGTCTTGAAAGATCCCATAAGCCTGTGCTCCACAACAGGAGAAGCCACTGCAATGAGAGGCCCATGTTCCGCAATAAACAGCAGCCCTCTCTCACCACAACTAGGGAAAGCCAATGAAGCAATGAAGATCCAGCGCAGTTTAAATATATACTGCTCAATTCATTATTCCCCACTCCAGTACTCTTGCCTGGAAAATCCCATGGACGGAGGAGCCTGGTGGGCTGCAGTCCATGGGGTTGCTAAGAGTCGGACACAACTGAGTGACTTCACTTTCATGCATTGGAGAAGGAAATGGCAACCTACTCCAGAGTTCTTGCCTAGAGAATCCCAGGGACGGGGGAGCCTGGTGGGCTGACATCTATGGGGTCGCACAGAGTCGGACACGACTGAAGCGACTTAGCAGAAGCAGCAATTCATTATTAACTCATATTTATAAGCAACCAAAACTCTCAGACTGTTTCACTGCAATCTTTATCAGAACTAGAACTTCATGTTGATTTTATGTTGGTTACTGACAGTCCTTCAATCTACTTAGGTAGTCTAGAAATCACTTTCTGTTTTCAACATAGCAGCTATTCCAATTAGTTTGTAACTTTCATGAATCTGCTATATAGATGGCTTTTTCAAACACCATAGTTTTTTAAAAATTAGAAAGACCTATACTTGCAACTTGTAGAAAGACTTTATCTAATAATCCGTGGACCCTGACAGCTAAAATTCACTTAACAATGTTCTCAACTTATCAACACTTTTTCTAATTTATTCAAGATGAAATCATGACAAATATCTGAAATATATGGAATCCTCACTAGACTAAACACACTTTATGAAAGAAAAATGTTTAATTTGGTCTGTGAGAATCTGTTCTAGCTCCAAGTGACTAGAAATCTCTAGGCAGAATCTCTTTCAATGGGATACTTACCCCATCTTATCCTCTTAAACGTACTATATATAATGAATTATACTTAAGATATCTAGTATTCCTTCCTTTGCTATTATGATCTCCATGATGACAAATTCTGCCTTAAGCTCCTGTTATTAATAATTACAAAGTTTAAAGAAAAAATCTGGATGCTTTCAAAAATACATACACATACTCACAGTAAGAGGCTGGTACTCAAATCTCCCTCTGACAGATCAAGTTATCAAAGTGTTCAAGTCTACAATTTCCCTCCCTCTTTTGTTCACTTGTCTCATCAAATCTGATACATTGGCTTCAACCAAATCAAGAGTTAAAGCCAACTTAACTTAAATGTTTACTGGTAAAATATACCTTATAAAAGCACACATTAAACTTAACAAAAGAAAACGTAGGGGGGAAATCTTAAAATCATCTCCACAAAGATGCTTTGTCCCTCTAATTATACCTGAAGACAGCTCTATAAAATACTGCTAGAACAATCAGGTAAGAGATACTTTACAGTCTCTTCTAACCTGGTATTTCATTTTATGCCTTTACCAAAGCTTTGTCTGAGCTAATTCTTTAATACTGGACACTTAATGTGACCGTGTGTATGTATGTGAGACAGAGAGAGAGAGAGAGCCGGGGGTGCGGGTGGGCAGGGAAGGAAAGAAGAGCTGCAAGCCAAGCATGTTAGACAAGTACCATTATACCACTCTACCCTAAAGCAGAATACTGTGCATGAGTTAATCAATAACAAACACTAAGGAAAACAATAAAACTGGAATCTGTACATATAATATACAAGTATATATATATAATATATATTTAATATACAATATAAAAAGTATAATAGAGCCAGAAACTAATTAACAAACATGGGAAAAAATGTTCAGTCTTACCAACAGTCAAAAAGGTACAAATTAAGACAATGAGGTAACAGTTCACTTATGTATCTAATGGGCATAAGTGTAGATTAGCAAAAAAAGAGAAAGCACTCTGCTGATGAGAACTAATGGGCAAGTTTCAATTTCAGAGAGAAATCTAAAGCTATATATATATCAAGAACTCAAAAAGTCCATATCTTTTAAACCAATAATTCCACTTTTAGAAATTTATCGAAATTAGATGTTCCCCAAATTCCCAAGATGGCTTTTAAAATCAGAAAGTAATTCATGTTATCACTGGTAACCATATCCAAACACAAAGTGGAAGGGGGAAAAAAGACTGACATACTCTAAAATGTTAAAGATATTCGGTGGGATATTTTCTTATTTAAATTTACCTAATTTGCATTAGTTCAAAAATAAATAAAATTCATGGGTTAAAAATGGAAAACTTTACATTAGTGTCTGAGACACAGAAATGCATTTCTCCAACTTGACTGTAAATATATAGGATCATCATTACCAGGTACAACTTGTCTGCATAGTAAACCATATCTGTGAAGTTACCACATATGTTTAAATCAATGCCTTGTAAATCTTTAATATAACTTTTCAAAACTGCTAAAACAAGATTTTTAAAATAAACATAAAATCTGTCATTTAAAATCTTTATAACTGAAGTCTTTGTGCATAAAACCCAAAACTGAAAAATCACTTAAGTATATTTTTTGACATCTGTGCCTTAAAGAAAGCATCCTTTTAATTACTGATATATGATTTTTGTTGTTTTGTTTTAGTCACTAACTTGTGTCTGACTCTTATGACCCCATGTACTGTAGCCCTCTAGGCTCTTCTGCCCACGAGATTTCCAAGGCAAGAATACTAGAGTTGGTTGCCATTTCCTTCTCCAGAGGATCTTCCCAACCCAGGAATCTACTCCCATGTAAGTTATATTTACTTTCCAGAGAGTCAAATCCTTTGAAACCCAAATATTTAATCAATTTTCCACCTGGTTAAAGGAATGTATGGAGGTAAGACAGGTCTGGCACTAGTATACAGTATGTCTAATAACAGGGCAAATTTACATGGCTCTTTAGATGAGAAAAAAGAAACTACACAGTTCCTCTTCTCCTACGGAGAAGGGTCTTAAACACTACAGATCAGTTCTACTTATTTCTCCACAAGGTTATAAACCAGGTATTTTTACAAACAGCAAAGCTGCATATACTATTCTCAAGTTTAAAGAGTCTTAAAATGTTTCATACTTACCTCTTTTTACACTTCTTTACCTTACTACACTTACCCACAAACTCATCAATTTTTCTCCTGGTTCCAGAACCAAAGGAAATGCTGACAAAATACACACATATAAATGCAAACATATACTGTTAAATTATATATGAAACCACTTTCAAGTTAACTACTTATGTTTCTATGTGCATTATGAAAATAGAATATAGTAATATAGCAAACAGTAGTTTAAACTTCATCCCTATTTAATTATATCACCAATCCCTAATTCTGTTACCATTTGCCGCTGTCAGAACTAATTTTCTAAGTAGTTAATTTCTGATGACTCACTCCACAAAGTATGCCCTAATTTATTATTCATGTAAGACTAACTCCCTTACAATTTTCAAGGGTCTATCCTTCAATTAAACCTTTTACTTTAGAATCAAGGCTGCTGCACACCTCCACCCCCCGCCTTTTAACCCCCTCAGTTCCACTTACTAGAAGTTTTTATTCCTTATCTCCATTTTGATTCACTGAACTGTAATCAATCCTTAACTCCTTTGTTTTCACTTGCTCATGAAATAGGCCAAGATTTGATCTTTGCAACTGCCAAATATTCTACCCATGCCATTACTCCCCATTTTACTAGCATAGCTGCCAGGTTTCAAAATTGCTTTTATTGTGCCTCACTAAGTAAACTTTGTGTTTACCCAAACCTGGCTATCAAACATTTTAATGAATTAAACAGTTCCTTCCAGACTAACTGAACAAATAAAAACTGGTTCCAGGATATAAAATCATTTGATCAGAAGAAAAACACTACCCTATACATTGTATGTTTTATCCATATCTACTTTTCTCCCCATAAAGTTGTAATGACTAGATCTACACACAAGCACGGGATTAAAACTGAAAAGGTTAACATTTATAAAATCCCCAATTAAAAATTTTAATTGTGAATATAAATTAGCAAATGAAATATAACATCTAAAAAGCATATTGTAAGTTTAAAACACTGACTGCATCTATTGCATTACTGTAGATGACTTAAAAACTTCCAAACTTCATCATTCTTAAACTCTGGCAAATCCTTCCACAAATATACATTACAGTGCCCTTGCTACTTTGAGTCAAATATACAAAAGTTGTTTGGAAAGTTCTCTCCCTTCATAAACAAGACAATAGTCGAAGATGAGCTGCTCAAAAAACTTCAGAGCAGTACTGTGGGGCTGTGGATTGGACTCAAGCAGCCTCTTAACAGTTCTCGGTCAAATAACACCATCCCTTCCAGCTTCCTCAACTCTAAAATAGAAAGAAAGGTATATATAAGAAATATATAGAATATATAAAATAGAATGAAAGGTATATATAAAATATAAAGAAAGGTATATATAAGAACCCATATGCTAGTATCTAGTTGGGAATAAGGAAATGCAAGATTCATTTACTGTCCTTCCCTTGAACTGTCTCTGCTGGATTACTTCTTAAAATAGCATGTAAAACTAAAGATATCCTTTCAACAAACTTACGATTCAGGATCAACAAAACAACTTGCAGAGCCAGTCAGCAGCTAATAGATATTGTTTTTGATCTGACAATCAAATCAAGCAATAAAATAATGAAAGTGGTGTTAAAACATAACTTTTCTGTGTTATTTTTAAAAGAGCTCTGAGATACAATTCAGAGCTCACCTCTTTAAAGTGTACATCTCAGTGGTTTTTGCTATATTCATAGTTACAACAATCAAAGTGTGTAATTTTAGAATTATTTTCATTATACCTCAAAGAAATCCCATACCCACTAGCAGTCATCCCCATTCCTTCTCCATCCCCTCATGAATAACCTACTTTCTCTCTATATAGGCTTGCCCATTTTGGACTACTTCATATATTAAAACAAAACCCCCAATTTTATAAAATGTGCTCTTTTATTAGTCAACAATGTTTAAGGTCTTCATAAAGATTTGAACATATCTCCAATTGAACCCCAAACTCGGCTGTCCTTGATAAAGTGATTTATCATTCAGCAACTTGTAAATACAGTGGACCAGGTAATATGTGACCCTTTATTTAAAGAATAGTTTATGCTTTCTGAAAACTTAAAAGGGTATTACCATAAATTTCCCTATTACAGGTTTTCTATAGGGTATTCTAATTCTACATCAGCTAAAACTAAACTCTGACAAAAGAAGGATTAAAGTGGAGTATTCACAATAAAGGGCATAAAGATATACAAGGGATACTGCAGAAGATTTATAGACTATAGCATTAGATAGATAATTACTGCTCTCCAGAGTAGTAACACACCTAGAGTGGAACAATGGGAGAAGTCCACCCAGGGGCAGGCAAAAAGTGGGTGAACTGTCTGACTTACAAAGTAATAAAACTGTTTGAAAACTACTTTATCATCAGCCAATACTAGCAATTCTAAATGATATCAGGGATAAAATATTCCTTTCCCTAAAATATTTGGTTGACCGAGATTCTTATTTTTCAGGATAGCCTGTACTCTCCTCAGGCTCATTTTATATCTCCAATTCTGCAGTTCCTAAGTGTACATATTCAAATGTTTAAACAGTACATTTAACGTATGATAGCTGTTTGCAATTCTTCATTCCTGATATATCTTTTTTGTGTGTGGTATAAATATTTATAAACAGCAGAGTGAGTCTTAAAGAAAACATAAAGATTGATGATCCATGAATAAAAATATGGAGAATGCCATTACATATAATTTTAAAGAGGTTCATCAATTACAAAAGAGACCTACATAGAAACTGTGGGTGAAAATATTTTAGTGAAATTTTTTTGACTGATAGTACATTTGGAAGTCACTAGTTGTTGTTTAGCAGAGAAGTCATATTCGACTCTTTGCGATCTCATGGGCTAAAGCCTGCTAGGCTCCTCTGTCCGTGGGATTTCCCAGGCAAGATACTGAAATGGGTTACCACTTCCTTCTTCAGGGGATCACCCTGACCCAGGGTTCGAACACATGTCTCCTGCACTGGCAGATGGCTTCATTACCACTGAGTTGCCAGGCAAAGTCACTAGAATTGATGTCAAAAAAGACATGGGTAGTATTTTGATTTCCAGAATTTATTGTAAAGTGAGCTTTTCTTAAATTTCTGCCAAAGGTAGCTTTATGTTTAAGATTTCCCAACTATTGTGTATCTGCTGCTACACATACAACCTTTAGTAAATAGAATTAATGAAAAGTGTTCTTCAACCACTTACAGGTGGAGATAACACTGCTAAATCTGACTATAATTTTCTACTGAACTCAAATACTGTGAGGATCAACACTGACAATCATTTGACAAATACACAGAAGTTAAGACTTAAAAGAACCCGAATATTATTATTCATTACTATTCATTACTGTGATAGCAGTATATAGGTAAGATTTTCTACATATAACAGAAAGAAGTACTAATGAAATTTTAAAACAGTAATCAGTTTTTTATTTGTTGTAATATTTACTTGTAAGTGACATGAAGTTCAAATTTTTTTCTTGGCTAATTTCATGATTATATTTGAAAATAATTTTGTTGTAAAAGAGGAATTAAGCTAAAAAGAAAGACAGATGTTCTCAGGATGTCAAATATGTTAGGTATGCTACTGTCTATAGTCTCCTCCACATGACCCACTTGGATTTATACCAGAAGTCATGAATTATCCAGACACCAATTATAACTTTCAGGGGTACCTGTATAGCCCTCCATTTTTTAAGAGCCCTGGTATTTCCCCCATCCCATCTGAATCTTGGCTTCTAATTCTTAAATCCCCTTCAGAGTTTCACTGGATTTCTTGCTGAATTCACTACTAACTCATACAATGCTTTCTCAATATTATCAAAGTTTCTATAAATACCTCTGGCTTCACAAGCACCAGTAAAGAGTCCTAATACAATAAAATGTTAATTGATAAACCATGCAAATATTGGAAAGGATGAAGGTGACTGAAGCATAATAAATTATAATACCGTTTCAGCAATCAATCTTCTAGTTTGCAAAAAAAAAACATGAACAGTACATTGTTAATTACACTTAATATTAACACAGAAATGTTGACATATCTCTTTTAGACTAAGCTCACAACGGAACTTGGTAAAACCTAACCAAATTTAACTATTACCAACTCTACAAAACTTCAATTGTTAATAGCTGCTTATCCTATACACTACCTAATAACATAGTACAGCTTGTTTTTACCTTACTGTTAAAAAAAAAAAAAGTTGTTATGGTGTTGCTCTGAAAAGATTCTGCATATTATCTGAAAAAACATTATCACAAACTTCTAAAGGTTGATCTTTTACGTAACAATGTTTTCCCTATGTTATCAAAATATATTTGAAATGAGTTTTAAACACATGCAGATTATCTACAGAAAAATTAACTGTCATACAACTAAAAAAAAAAAAACTCAAAAAATGGGCAAAAGACTTAAATAGATGGTTTTCCCAAAGAAGATAAACAGATGGCTAACTGGCATATGGAAAGATGCTTAACATCGCTAATGATCAGAGAAATGCAAATAAAAACTATTACAATGAGGTGTCCCCTCACATCATTCAGAATGGCCATCATCAGAGTCTACAAATAATAAGTACTGAAAAAGGTTTTGAGAAAAGGGAACCCTCTTATACACTGTTGGTGGGAATGTAAATTGGTGCAGCCACTATGGAAAACAGTATGGAGGTTCCTTAAAATACAAAAATAGAACTACCACATGATTCAGCAATTCTATTCCTGGGTATGTATCTAGGGGAAAAAAAAAAACAAAACACCCCTCTAATTTGAAAAGATACATGCACCCCATGTTCCACGGCAGCACTAAGTGCCCACCAACAGAAGACTGGCTTAAAAGTAAGTGGTAAATATACACAATGGATCTTTGTTGCTATTGTTCAGTCACCCAGCTGTGTATGAGTCTTTCTGTAATGGAACATTACATGGACATAAAAACTGAAATATTGTCATTGACAGCAATGTGGATGAATCTAGAGTGCTTTGTAAAATAACAGAAAAGTATGGATATCACGTATATGTAATCTAAAAAACAATACAAAGGAGTTTATATACAAAACAGAAACAGATTCATATAGAAAACAAACTTATGGTTAACAGAAAAGGAGCTGAGAGGGGAAGGAACAATTGATACTGCAAGACACAAGGTATCTCTGTAATAACATAATAATAATGGAATAGAATTTGAAAAAAAAAAAAAAAAAAAAAAAAAGAAAAGC
>SJYC01039167.1:0-20226 GCA_006408675.1 Madoqua kirkii | reverse complement strand
GCCTGAGGTCGCCGCCCGGGGGTGGGCGGTGGGGGAGGGGTGTGGGGTCGGAGCCCGGGCCGCCTCGACCTCCCCGGGCTACACAGGCCCGCTCCGCGCAGGCCCGCCGCCCCGGAACCGGGGCAGGAAGCGTCCACACCCCGACCTAAGCTTTAAACCTCAGGCGGCGGGAGAAACGACGGCCCGGCTCCCCCTGGAAGGCCCCCGGCACCCCCTTGTCCCGATCACCCCTCACCTCTTGGTTGAAGGCGTTGACGGCGTCCATGTTCGCGCTGCGGCGGCGGCGGCGGCTGCTCCGGGCCCGCCGGTCACATAAGACCTCGCGCCGCGGCGGAGACGAGCTGGGGAGCCGGCCGGGCCTTGAGGGGCCAGCGGAGGCAACGAGCGGCGGAGCCGGAGGCCAGGCAGGAAGAGGTTGCGGCCGAGGCAGCGGGGCAGGCGGCTGAGGCTGAGGAGGCAGAGGGGTGGCGGGCCCCCTCTCAGTCCCGTTCGGAGGATGAGGAAAAAGAGGCGGCGGCGGCGGCGCTGGGCTCCAACATGTCCGTTCGGTGGCGGCGGCTGCGCTCTGCGTCTCGCTGACACGGCCCCCCGCGCCCTCACGCACTGGCCCACACTGGCCCGACCGGCAAGCGGGCGGGCCTCTCCTCTGCCTCTCGCCAGCGGGATGGCGGCAGCGACCCGAGTCCACGCCGCGCGGGGCACACTGGGACGGCTCCGGCCTCCTAGCGCTTCCTGTGCCCGGCTCCCGCCCCGCCCCGCCCCGCCCACGCCAGCCACGCCCCTGAGCCCGCCCCGCCCCGCGCGCGTGCGCGCGCCGCCCGCCTCGCCGCTGGCGCGTGACGCCGGAACGCCAAGCCCTTTCCCGCCTGCTGCCGCCTCAGGCCCGGGAGACGGCCAGGCACTTTCACCGGGTCCCCGCGAGGGGCGCTGGAGAGTGCGGGGAAATCTCGGGGCCGGGAAGCTGGCACGGAGAAGGCCCGCGGGCACGCGCGCCCCTACCGGACGCGGCGCCGCCTGGTGCGTTTTTGTGTGCCATCCTGCCCAGGCAGGCCCCGCACCCGTCGTGGGACTCGGAGCCGCTTACCGTCCGCCGCCTGGAACAAAGGGCTCAGGATTTTTTTTTTTTTTTTCAACCTCAGCCCGCTAGGCGTGCATTTGCGGGCTCCCCGCGCAGTCTCTGCCGATGCCGTCCCGTCTGCCCTGATGGTGCGGGTTAAATCTGCTCAAGCTGAAGCCCCGAGAAGGACACGCAGGACCTGGACATCCACACAGGCCTAAAGGGAGCCCTGTCCCGCCGGCGCGAGAGGAGTGGATTCGCTTGCAACCGCGTTGTTTCCTTTTCGGTGGCCACACTGTTCTGATTCACTTCCCTCGCAACCTTACTGTCAGCCGGGCGCTGTGCTGGGTTCTGGGAATATGGAAATTAAAGGATAATTTCTCTTTCCACAGAGAGCTCGTTTTAGTGGGAGAGGACAGGCAAATGAACAGGTAATAACGATGGCATGGTAAGTGTTAGGGCAGGGACCCTGGGGAACAAAGATACTCGCCTGACTGGAAGTCCAGGAAGGCTTCTTAGAGGAAGTGGCATCTTCCTGTATCTGGAAGAAGCGGCCAGAGTGGTTGAAGAAGGCACTCTGGCTGGACTGAGCTTGCTGAGCACGGTGGCATTAACTCAAGGAGAACCAGCTGGAGTTTAGAGAGTGCCAAGGACTGTGATTGTGCCTTTTCAAGGAGTCTGGGTTTTGTCCCGCCATTGAAAGGTTTTTAAAAGGAGGATGGTGTCCAGTGAGCTCTTTCAAGACTATTGTGTAGAGTAGGAGAGTGGGGTCAGGGAAAGAATAGCCCTAGCCCCAGGGGATTCTGAGGGTTTAAGGCAATGGAGTGGAGAGACAAGCTCAAATACCTTATGAAAGGGGAATGGAAGGGCTGGGACAGAACAATTGACATCAAGGAGGATGCTGTAGGTTCTGGCTCAATGAAGTACATGGGTTTATTTTTTAATTTATTATATATATATATATGTATATATTTTAATTTATTTATTGGCATTCAGGGTCTTCATTCCAGCATGCAGGCTTAGTTGTGCTGTGGCATGTGGGACCGTAGTTCCCAACCAGGGATCGAACCTGTGTCCCCTGCATTGGAAGCTGGATTCTTTTTGCTTTCTAGTCCTTATTGTTTATCTTTCATGTGTGTATGCCTGCATGCTAAGTCAATTCAGTCCTTTCCCACTCTTTATGACCCTATGAGCCATAGCCCTCCAGGCTCCTCTGTCCATGGGATTCTTCAGGCAGGAATACTGGAGTGAGTTTCCATGCCTTCCTCCAGAGGCTCTTCCCATCCCAGGTATTGTGTGATATAATTAGAAGGAGTGTGTGAGCTAAGTCACTTCAGTTGTGTCCAACTCTTTGTGACGCAATGGACTGTAACCCGCCAGGGTCCTCTGGTCCATGGGATTCTCCAGGCAAGAATACTGGAGTGTGTTGCCATTTCCTGTTCCAAGGGATCTTCCTGACCCAAGGATTGAACCCGTGTCACTTACGTCTCCTGCGTTGGCGGTGGGTTCTTTACCTCTAGCACGACCTGGGAAGCCCTATCTGACATGCAAGTCTGTGTTATTTCATTTAATCTGCTTAATGGGCTTCTGTATGATGTGACTATAAGTAATTCCCCTGTTCTAGAGTTGAGACAGTGAGGCCCAGTTAACTACCGGGCCCAAGCCCAGATGATTTCCTTCCAGGGCCTGTGGAGTTTGAGCTGCCACTTGGGGCAAATAAGTGAAGATGTCTAAGAGGCAGTTGGGTAAACAGTGGAGTCAGGAGAGATGCTGAGAGGAGGTGGAGATCTGGGAGTCGTTAGTACACATAGTGATGGGAGGAGCTGAAACTGACAGCTCACTGAAACAGACAAGGGGAAAGGAGGCTGGGAACTGAGCTGCATGAGAGGAGAAAAGCTGGAGTGAGAAAAGGCCGAGGAAAAGTACTGCAGGAGAGGTCAGCCTCCTCTGATGCTGGAGTTGGAAGTCAGCAAGGTAAAGAGCAACGAGGACCTCAGCAGGAATGTGGGTGAGGGTGGAGAGCTGAAGCCAAACTGACGTGCACTCAGTGGAAGGCTGCAGGAGGTATTTGAAAGCCTTGACTATGAAAGCAAGTTTGTAGGGGCCCCAGGAAAGAGCTGTAGAATGAAGACTGTGCTTGTTTCTTTTAGGTTGTGAGAAGTGCACTCTTAATTTTGTTGAAGGAACAAGCAGAATATTCTTTCAGGGCCCATCTGGCCTCTACTTCATTTCACTCCCTTTTATACCTCTCAGTTGAACTACCATTATGTTTTTTTTAAACCCATTTGGCTTCTGTAGAAGTAATTATCCATAGGGCCATTGCATTAGAAAATACAGTTCTTAGAAGATCTTCCTCTTGGCTTTTCTGGATATTCCACTGTCTACCAAAGCCTATCCAAGACTCCCACACCATGTTTCCAGCCTACAGCCAGGGGCCCAACCCAAGTTTGGTCATTCCCTGGACACACCTTTGGGCTTATGTAAAATCCCTCCCTGCGTCTGGTATAGGCAGGCCGATTTAGACCTGGTTGATGTTCAGACATTGTGTATGCATGAACTGTAGCCTGCCAGGCTCCTCTGTCCATGGAATTCTCCAGGCTCCAGGCAAGAATACTGGTGTGGGTTGCCATTCCCTTCAGGGGAATCTTCCTAACCCAGGTCTCCTGCACTGACAGGTAGATTCTTTACTGTGTGAGCCACCAGGGAAGCCCATTCAGACGATGCTTCAATTATTAATCACTTCTCAGATACCTACTTTGTGTCAGGCACTGTGCTGAACAGCTTCCCTCTTCTCCCAGCCAGACTCAACATCTCCCACCATATGCTTCCATGACCCCAGCACCTCTTACCTTATATTGCTATTATCTGAAAAAAGGGGGAAAAAAAGGTCTGTTGTGCCCTTGGTCTTCCTCTCCCTCTTTCTGTGAACAGCAACAGAAGTTTAAAAGGAATCTACAAAGCTAATGGAATTCCTTCTCCCTCAATTCATAACTGCAGTCTTCTTTCCTCCTGTGATTCAGGGAAGTAGATTTGGCCAAGGAAGTTTGAAGTCTTGAGCTAGGGGGAAGGTGGTGACTTCAGCTTCAGATATTTTGCATTTGGGACTCAGTGCTATTTTTAAAAAATATTTCTTTTTTTGACTGGGCTTGGTCTTAAGATGTGGCATATGGGATCTAGTTCCCTGACCAGGGATCAAATCCGGATGTCCTATACTGGGAGCCTGGAGTATTAGCCACTGGACCACCAGGTAAGTCTGCATGAGAACTGAGGGAATGATGGCCCAGAGGAAAACATTTTCTGTGTACCGTTCTATTGAGATTTGAATGTATAAGGAACAAGATTTGACATCTGATATCCTTATGTTTTACAGCAGCTTCCCACTAGCTATCCCAGGTGGCGCAGTGGTAAAGAGTCCACCTGCCAGTGCAGGAGATGCAAGAGACACGAGTCCGATCCCTGGATTGGAAAGATCCCTTGGTGGAGGGAATGGCCACCCACTCCAGTATTCTTGCCTGGAGAATCCCATAGACAGAGGAGCCTGGTGGGCTATAGTCCATGGGGCTGAAGAGTCGGACACATCTGAGCACCCAGCACCATCCTTAAGTTTGAGGGCTTTTTAAGTGGCACAGACAGCAAGATATGTGATTTGATCTCCGGATCAGAAAGATTTCTTAGAGAAGGAAGTGGCAACCCACTCCAGTATTCTTGCCTGGAGAACTTCACGGACAAAGGAGCCTGGCAGGGTACAGTCCACGGGGTTGCAAAGAATCGGATGAGACTGAGTACACATCCTTCTGTTTGAAGTAGATAATTTAGATGCAGGGGGTGCTATTCTGAAGAGGGTTGTTTGGTTTATAGGTTGATAGTATTTGGGAGGTCTTTTAGACAAGTTGTTTAGGGAATATGTATTATCAGCTAGGCTTTGGGTGCCTTGGCAACATTTACTACAAATTTTCGGTTCAGAAGATGGCAGCACCTCTGTTTGCTTCGGGATATCTGACAACCATTTGCAGAACTACTGCTGGACTTCCATCTCTGTCTTGCCAGGCATACAAATCAAACCCTCCAATAGGAAGTGAAAGTGGTAGTTGCTCAGTCGTGTCCGACTCTGCGACACCATGGACTGTAGCCTGCCAGGCTTCTCAGTCCATGGAATTCTCCAGGCAAGAATACTGGAGTGGGTTGCCATGCCCTTCTCCAGGGAATCTTCCCAACCCAGGGATCAAACCTGGGTCTCCTGTATGGCAGGCAGATTCTTTACCATCTCAGTCACCAGGTAAGCCTGGCAACCATTTGCAGAGCTACTCCCAGACTTCTATCTCTGACTTTCCAGGCACACAAATCAAATCCTCCAATAGGAAATTTTGGGCAAATAACAAGAATTCACAAGAACCGTCTGAGCAGACCTTGAAGCAATAGGAATGCAGCCTGTTAGAAAGATGGCTGGCGAATTGTAAATACATGCAGCAGAAGTCAGCAAGACATTTTATCCACCTGCAGACTTTCCTTCGCTCAAAGAACATTGACTTAGATTCATGTGTTCATAATGTGGGTGTGGAAATAGTTCTTAAAAGCCATTCCAAACAAACTTGTTTTTAAAAAGAGTAGACGAAATCAATTCAGAGGAAAGAAAAGATGACGTTCAGAAAATATTCTGGTTAATTCTGTGCCCTTCACATGTCAACACATTCTCTTGAATGCTGGCTACAGTCTGTAGGGGTGGAAACTGGAAAGCAGCTCACTCCTGAAGAGCCCAGAAAAACATTCATAGATAAAGAGTTCAAGAGGAACCATCATCATTTCTAATGCTTTAGCCTGTAGCTTTCCGGAGCAAGTGTAAACTAATGATACAACATAAGACTCTTCCTTTTCTTGGTCTGCCTGCCTTCTCTGACCAGCATCCTCCTCTTCCTGAGATTTCACCTGACATCTCAGCGATTGCTGTCCCTCCTCACTCACAGGCCTGAAATCTCCCCTGGTTGGCAACTGTATTTCCAGCTCCCACTAGAAAATTCCACATGGACATCCTCCTTTGTCCCCACCTGGTTCCTTTTTGTGTCAGCCTCTGTCTCCGAGCTCTTTATGTGGTTGGCGCCAAAGTAGTGCAATGAGCTATGAGGAAAGGAAGATGGAAGAAGGAAGACCTCACGCACAGCAATGAAGACCCAGCACAACCAAAAATTAAAAAAATAATTTTTAGAGAAGAAGAAGGTGCGAGACTTCCCTGTTGGTCCAGTGGTTAAGATATCACCTTCCAATGCAGGGAATGTGGGTTCACTCCCTGGTTGGGAGCTAAGATCCCATATGCCTTGCAGCCAAGAAAACAAACCATGAAACACAAGCAATACTGTAACAAGATTCATTAAGGACCTTAAAAATGGTCCACATTAAAAAAAAAAAAACTTAAAGAAGGGTGAGGAAGAGCCTTAAGGTATGGCTGTTGAATGAACAACAAAGATTGACTGCCATCTAAAGACACTTGGTGTGTGAGTGTGTGCTGTATGACTGTATACATATGCAGGAAATATGGAAGAATATATATACAGTTGTTGGCACATGCTCCATCACAGTTGGGAAAGGGGCCCTAATATGGATGAAGCAGGAGAGGAAGAAAGCGCACACACACATGTTCTAAAGATACATAGAATATTTATATAAATAAATATTTGTATTTATATGTATTTACATAAATCAATTGGAAGATTAAAAAAGCGGCCCCAACCCCATCCAAAACAAAGGTCATTTGAGGGGTGGAATGGCAAAATATCAGCAACATGGCTGAGCGCCTGCATTCAACCAAAAGATAAGGAAATGAAGGGCGAGTGAATGAATAGTGTCTGGAAGCAGACTCAATAGATGTTTCAGCTAAACAAACAAGTCTTCAAACAACCAAAATAGATGTCTTATTGTCCACGTAGAAAGATCATACCTGCCACCGACTGGACAGTCACTCAGCCCTCACGATTATCCAACAGTTAATAACACCTTGAGTCTTTTAAGTCCCGGCACATTAAAAGCACTGAAATAGGGAAGGAGGCTGCTGGAGAACGGTAAACACAGCAACACCTAGCGGCTGCCGGCAGGGCTCATAGTGAGGAAGGAGACAGAAAAATCTGTAGAAAGCAGACATAAGAACTCACAAAACTGTCAGGGCCATTCATTTTAAAAGAAACTGGTTCTAGGCACTTCCATAACCACCACCCCCAACCCCTGCTGGCATCCTTTTCACAGTAAGTCACAACAAGGTTGCTGTGATGTCATACCCCACTTAACAAGGAAATTGAGGGTGTATGCCACATTCTTTTAGAAAGCAAGACAACATATGTTATAATAGCTATGTCTTTCTTGAGAAAGGAACTCTGCCCAGCTCATTGTGACTTTCAAGGCACAGTCTTCAGCTGTCTGCTGGACAATGCCAGCTGGAGTCTCAGCCACTTCCAGCTCAGTGCACCTGAAACATTTCCCATCTCATTTTCAATTAAGGTGCCAGTTTGATATCAATTACCAAAGTGATTGTGAAGCAAGTCCATGTATGAACATTTTCAAGGGAAATGTCTGAGAAAGTGTTTCTTAAACTCTTAAACACCCTCCCCCACTTTGAGGTGATAAAAGTGGTCAGGGTACAAAGAGAGAGGGTTTGGTGTAAGGACTGGAAATAAGAAAATGGCTGTTGGGCCTTCCCTGGTGGTCCAGTGGCTAACACTCTGCCCCCAGTGCAGGGCGTCCAAGTCCGGCCAGATCTCTTCTGCTGCAACTAAGACCTGGCGTGGCCAGATAAATAAATAGATAAATAAATAATTTTTTTTTAAGTGACTGTCTTTCTCAAGCTTCCACCCCATCTGTTTGGGAAGTGAAATAAAGAATGGAGGAATACTACCTTTAACCCAGGGATCGGCAAGCTTTTGCCTGCAGGCCAAACCTGGTTGTCCTTGTTGTTCAGTTGCTAAGTCATATTTGACTCTTTGCAATCCTATGGACTGCAGCATGCCGGGCTTCCCTGTCCTTCAATCTCCTGGAGTTTGTCCATCAAGTCAGTGATGCTATCTAACCATCTCATCCTCTGTTTCCCCCTTCTCCTCCTGCTCTCAATCTTTCCCAGCGTCAGGGTCTTTTCCAATGAGTCGGCTCTTTGCATCAGCTGGCCAAAGTATTGGAGCTTCAGCATCACCTTTTCATAAATAAAGTTTCACTGGGACACAGTCATGCTGATTGGGTTATGTATTGTCTATATACTGTGTTTCAAGCTGCAATGCAGAACTGAGTAGTTATGAAACAGAGCTGGAGGCTATAAAGTCTGAAATATACTACCCAGCTCTCTTCAGGAAAAGTTTGCTGACCTCTGTTCTAATCTCATGCCTCATGAGGAAGACTTCAGGGGTCCGTGGGAGAGTATTGAAATGATCTATGGACGTTGGATACAGGTATAAACCACATCTCAGGCAACAAAGGTACCCATGGGCTGGGATCTGACTAAGATATCTAGAGGGTGAGCCCTTTTCTGGTGGCAGAAACAATCCTGTGACGCCTGGATCCAGGATGGGTAGGGGAAATGACTCAGTGTTTCCTGAGGACCAGTCAGGACTGAATGGGAGGTAGAAAGTAATGATAAGGTTCATTTGGGGTGTTACTGGATAGGTCACCTGGAGACCTAGGCAGAGTTGACCAGGTGTTGCTTGCCCAGAGATTAAAGAAGATTATATAAAAGACCACACAGAATAGGCACATCCTTCATGGTCAAAGGAAAAAGGGGAGAAAGGGGTCCAGAAGAAAACCTTTAAAGAGTCCACAAATGAACCCATGAGAGAGAGCCAGCACTAACCGTCTGTCAGCCCTGAGACTCAGTGTGAAGGCACCAGCTGAATGAGAGCTGGTCTAGACCCCTTGTTTGCTCCTTGCCCACCCCTGCTTTGCCCCAGTGGCACCACAGCAACAACTGGCAATCTGGGGAGGACGTGAGCAGGGGAAGAGGGGGAGCAGAAGCTTCCAGCCAAAAAGTCAAAGGAGGGTAAAGGCTTAACACAGTCAAGTTGAGTTTTCTGACATCCTAATAAAACTGTGACTTAACATGACTCGTGTTATCTAGAAATGAGTAGAAAAGCTATGGGACTAACTAGAATTTCATCTAGGCTCTTTTGATGAGAAGATAAATTCCACTGAGAAGAGCTTGAAGGATTGAGGGGAAACCCACAACTAAGGTTTTATTTGTGGCACAATCCATGCTTGTTCAACATACTGGATGTGATAACTAATACTTATAGAGCACTCACGTGTGCTAGATACCATGCCAGGCACTTCTCATGAGTGAGCATATTTAATCCTCTCAACAAGTCCCTACTGTTAAGCCAGCTTTATGAGTGGGGAACTGAGACAAAAGGAGCATAAGCTGTGATCCACAGCCTCACAGCTAGTGAATGACAGAGATGAGATTCAAACTCTGGCAGCCTGGAGCCAGGCAAGCTTTTGCTCACTATGCATGTTGCCTTGTAGCATATAACCCTAGAGCTGGCTCTCTAAAGGTTTGTTATTTGCTCAGAGTTCTTAGCTTTTCTTAGATCCATACAGTTGTCTATTTTGGTTCTTCTATCAGGGCCTGCCACAAACTTGTTGTTGTTCGGTCCCTAAGTTGTGTTCGACTGTTTGCAACCCCATGAACCGCAGCGTGCCAGGCTTCCTTGTCCTTCATTGTCTCCTGGAGTTTGCCCAAACTCATGTCCATTCATCCATCTCATCCTAGACTCTGTTGCATCCCAATTGGCCAGAGACATGTCAGGCCTCATTGGATCAGCTGGATCACAAGTGCTAAATGGCAGAGTAGCTGGAACTATAGCCTGGACCAGCTCTGGACCATCTCATTCTCCAAACTGAGAGTTGAGTCACCCATGGAGTCAGATGGCAATGTATTGTACAAATCTAAAGTCCACCAACGTGGCACCTGATTCCTAGTGATAGGGCTTGCAAGGTATAACAACTTACACTTCATTTTGGAGACAGAGCCCTATATGTCTTCCATTATTAGACCCTTTCCCCCACCTCTTCCTAAAATCCATTGCCCTAAATCCAGTGTAGTTTTTTTGAGACTTATGTAAATTGTCTAATCCAATCATCCTCGGTATCTGCTACTTCAGCTTCCTAGATTCTGTCAACTTGATGTCCTTTGGACAATTGAGGTCACTTCAGACCCAACTGTGACACAAAACCAGAGAAGTAACTTAATGAGGTAAGATAATAAAAGTGAACTATTGTCCTTGCCAGGTAAAACAAGCAAGCAAACACTTGCTTCTGGTTTTCGTTGTATGCTGGGATAGAGAAAACACACTTTGGCAAACCCATAGATGCATACCAAGTGCCAGGGTCTCTGTATGTTTGCTTCTGTCAAATGAAGCCTGCTGAGATGTAGATGTAATTAAATAAGATTATAATAATCTATTGTCACTCTCTAAGACCCAGCTGGTATTCTTCACTGACCAATCTAGAAAGTTAAATCGGAATGTGGTGCAATCATCATCTTTGGTCTTTCAGACGTTTTAATCTCTGAAATTCTTCTAGGGATGTGATTTCACTTATGATGTGATATTTTATATATGGAGAGTTTGCACTTGACCATTCCTATCATAATAGCCCTTACTTCATGGACTAGAGAGTCAATGTGGAGAACTGCTCTTTGCTGTATGTATCAGTTCCAGTTATAACTTCATAAGCTGAGGAAATGAACACAGATTTGGGGGCTCATTGAGCCTAATGTAGACAAACAAATCAATTTATTACCTTATTGCCCATAATCTTCCCTCTGACTGGTAGACAACAGTGGCATTCTGTTTCCATAGGAATTAACATTAGTAATGGATCAGTTTGTAACAATCCTCTGAAGATCTAGGTACTTCCCCTTCTTTAGTACACATTTACTCTGACTAATAATGATAACTGTTTTAGAGGAAGATCAGGATAAGGATTTTCAATACATATTTATGATCTTTTTGTAGATCTGGGCTTCCCAGGTGGTACGGTGGTAAAGAATCTGCCTGTCAATGCAGGAGAACTGGGTTCAGTCCCTGGGCTGGGAAGATCCCCTGCAGAAGGAAATGGCAATCGACTCCAGTATTCTTGCCTGGGAAATCCCATGGACAAAGGAGCCTGGAGGGGCTACAGTCCATGGGGTGGCAAAAGAATCCGACCCGACTTAGCGACTAAAATGACAACAATGAAATTGTAGTTATTCCTCAGTAGTTCCTTCATTCAGGAGGCTCTGGGTCTATAAACTACTTCAGGTCTAGGTCTATTGAAGTATCTCAGACTATTCCCCTGATTTGTCAGACATGAGTGGGCTCCTTATGATTTGGGACCTTAGAAATTGCATGGTCAGTTAGCCATGACGAAAGAGCCCTGCTAGCCAGACCATTCAGATTCTATTCTGGCCCTGCTTCCTTGGGTCACTTGCTCCTGATATGCTCTCCGGAGATGGCTGAAGGAAGGGAAAGGGTCCAGTTGGCTAAATCTAGGTCATTTGCCCACTTCCTAGTACAAAAGCATCTGAGGAGTGACAAAATCTGTTTTTCACTTTTAATGATGGGAATTAGAATCTGCTTTCCACTAGGATTTATAATCTGGAGAAATAAATCCAGATTCTTATCCCCAACATAAGAAGGAGGTTCAGAGCTGCTCAGCCAAAAACAGTGGCAAATGCTTTTCCTGATCCATTTCATCCCTCTGTTGTCTAACAACTACGAAGTTAAGATTAATCTCAACTCCAAAGGTAACCTGTGCTTTATTCAAGACAAATTTAACAATGCAGTCCCCCTTGTTAGTGATTTGTTCAGAAACAGAGGAGAAGGGGGCAGAGGGTGAGATGGTAGGATGGCATCACCGAATCATGGACATGAGTTTGAGCCAACTCTGGGAGGCAGTGAAGGACAGGGAAGCCTGGCGTGCTGCAGTCCATGCAGTCACAAGGAGCTGGACATGACTGAGCAACTGAGCAACAGCAAAACCAGTTAGCATCGGGTGGTTCCTCTGACCTCAAAGACTGGCCGAGGAATAGGCATCTGACAGATTTTAGTCTAAAGAGATGCAAGATGACATGTTCTAGGTGATTCTGGGGGGAAGTTTCTCATGATCCAGAAAGTGACAGAAAGAGAGAAAGTAGCATCTTCTGAATTTGGTCTGTATGCAACCATCCTGATACCAGCATGAGAATGAAGCTGCCAAAGGCTGAGGAGCAGAACCAAGAGAATCCCAGAAAACTGAACAGGATGCTGGGTTAAACCAACCCTGAATCTACTTCTGGACTTGAAATTATGAAAACCAATATATTTCCTTATTATGGAAGTCAGTTTGTGTTGGGTTTCCTGTTATTTGTGACTGAAAATATCCTAATTGATTCAATATACAATCTGTGTTTATAGCTCTTAATGGCATCCTGCAGAATGAACTATTAAACATTTAAGAAAATGCTTACACAAGTAAAACAATAAACCCAACTTAAGCACCCCACTCCAGTGCTCTTGCCTGGAAAATCCCATGGATGGAGGAGCCTGGTAGGCTGTAGTCCATGGGGTTGCTAAGAGTCAGGCACGACTGAGCAACTTCACTTTCACTTTTCACTTTCATGCACTGGAGAAGGAAATGGCAACCCACTCCAGTATTCTTGCCTGGAGAATCCCAGGGACAGAGGAGCTTAGTGGGCTGCCGTCTATGTGGTCGCACAGAGTCGGACACGACTGAAGCGACTTAGCAGCAGCAGCAGCAGCAGCAGCAGCAGCAGGAGGCATCACTGTGCCATTTCCCTCACTTTAAACTACTTTATGATGATGAGGCCTTGGAAAGAATCCAAGGAACTGGTTTTTAATATGAACTTATGTGGGTGAATTTAATTTTCTAAATTTTAGATTTCTAGTCTGTATAACAATTGTTAATATCAGATTTATGCGTATATGTGAAAAATCATTATAGAGCCTAGGACAGTGAAGAGATGAGTTTTATGCTTGTCTGAATTCTGCAAGGTTGAGAATAGTTCCACTGGTCATTCATGAATTTTAGTTCTAGTAGAAACACTAGATGTCCTATTTTGGTTGTTGATTTTCAGATCTGAAAAAATAATAAATTGTATTTCCTAGTGCTTCATAACTGGTTGTATATATATATGTGTGTGTGTGTGTGTGTGTGTATGTATATATATATATATATATAACTGAGTAGTGATACTAACATTTTGTGGAAGCAAAAAGAAGTGATGAGCCCCTTTCCAATGTATTTGAGAGATACAGGAACTTTGTGCAGTCAAAAGGGAGGGCAGAATTATGGCCACAGCTTTCCAAGGTACTTAGAGAGGAGTGGATACCAGCTAGTTATGTGGTCAAGCTAGTTAGCTGTGGAAGGAGAATTTTAATTCAGTCTTCTGATAATAATATTCCTTTGAGAGTCTTTTCAATTTGACTTTCTTGTCTTCCCATGATTACTAGCTTTTTGCTGGTGGGCAAGTGATAGCCTCTTATGTCTTAGTAATAATGGTAATAATAGGGGTGTTTGGGGAATTAAAGGAGCTAATATTGATAAAGCATTTGGGCTAGAGCCTGAAACTTAATAAGCACAGTATACTCAGTTGTTGAATAATAAATAGACATTTTTTTCTTGCTTTCTTATTACCTTCATCATCACCATTGTTATTTAAGTATTTCTCCTCAAATATTATTATTTTATTTTTAATTTTTTTACAGATACTTTAATTTGTAGTCTTGATATTAACCACATGAAAAAATGTTTTATGTGAAAGTGTGTTATTTGTTACTTCTTGAACAATGTTTTAGGTTGGGATAGGCATACTGTGGACCAAATCTGGCCCCCTGCTTGTTTTTACAAATAAAGTTTTATTGAAACATAGCCTCACCCATTCATTTGCATATCACCTATGGCTGCTTCATACTATAATGGCAGAGTTTTGAAATTATAACAGAGAATTTATAGCCCACAAAGCCTAAAATATTTATTATCTGACCTTTTACAAAAAATGTTTGTTGATTTCTATTTCAGATGCATCTTCTTTAGACATACTTGGAGTTTTAAGATCCTTAAGAGAAAGTAAATCTCACACTTTTTATATTCAAAAAGATAACTGTTTCCTTCTTGTCTCTTTTGGTTTACAAATATAAATGATCCCTATAAAACTGTTCACCTACCTTTCCTATGTCACAAATAAAAGGCAATTATTAATATTATTTTTATTATTACATCGAGTGCAGATTGTCTTTGCCTACCCTATGCTGCCAAGAAGTTGTGGATTTTGCTTTTCTGTATTTGAGGAGATTCATTTCCTTCTTCAAACATGTCTTATGATCTGAAGTTCCCCTTTCAATCAAAGGAGTGATTCATCTCCCCCTGAGATCAGATTAAAGCAGAGTGGGAGCCTAGGTCTTGGGCTGTCCCCTGTCCCTCCCTCCCATCTAGCATACACTTCCTGAAGCAGAGCAGTTCTCATTCATGATTGCCTGTCATCCTCTTAACCTCAGATACTCATCTTCTACATCTGTTCCTACAAGAGATTTAGGGAGAAGAATTTGAATGAGTCAGATCAAATTCATTATGACTTCTCCCTTGGGAAAATAGTTTCAGGCCCATGACATGTCTCCTGCGTAAACAGATCCAGTTTTCGTGGCCGGATGTCCTGATGTTTTTTTGCAGCTTAAAGAGATCTATTAGACGGTGACTGTGTGAGAGTTATCTCATATCTGATTCTTTGAGTGGAATTGCTTTTCACAGATCAGTTCTGGCAATTTGTCTTTAAAGCGTCTGAAAATTTCCCCGTGTTCTCCTATAATACCTGCCACTCTAAGAATCTGTCTCCCCTAGGCATAACTCCTGTCATTCTATAATGCAAGGACATCACTTCCTAAATCTTTAATGTATGTTACTATTCAGATTGACAGATTTTGTACTTATGTCTATGACATTTTCATTGATTTCTTTGCAAAGTGACATTATTTCCCTCCCAGTCTGGGTAAAACTTAATACCTTATCTTTCCTCCATCCATTTATCAAAATCATTCATAAGTCTTTCTTTCTTTCCCCTCCCCCTATGCAAAGTATAAATTCAAAAAGCTTTCTTTTTATCCTATATATCTTTGGATATTTTTCTTTGCTTATTAGTTTGGTAAAGAAATATTATTACCTAAAAGACAGTAGCTGTCTCAATCTCTGTCTGAATTCTCATTTATTGAGATAGATTATGGGCTTTTTATACAAAACTCCTAAGAAAGTGTCCAAATACATTGCTAATGACAAGGGACCATTGTTTTATTATTTCCTTATAAACATTCTTGATAATGTCCTTATTGGAGACATTATAAGTTGTGTCTAAGTTACCACTAAAGTTTAATAAATATGAAAATTTAAAACATTAAAGTCTATTTATTAAAAATATTTATTTATTATAAATATCTATTAAATTATGACACATATTTAATACATTTGAAAGCAATGATTTTCAATTTTCATGACAAATTGATAAATCTGAAATACTAATTTCTTAATCTAAAGGCAGTGGAAACACAGATCTGAATAGACATAGATCTGAACAGTGTCTTTGCAAACAGGGTTTACAGTTTCAGGTGAGAGTCTGACAAGTTAACAAAAGTATTATAACGTGGAAAGTGCTAAGGGAGCTACTATTGTGGTGGTGGGTTGTGTGAGTTTTACTGGAGCCCATGCAATGTCTTTAGGGAGGACTTCCTGGAAGAGGTAAACTAAGTTTTTAAAGGAAGCACAGTATGTCACTTGGTTGGGAAAGTTCTTCCAGGATGAACAGGTTGTGCAAAGTAAAGTAGTTCTGCTTAGATAATTTCCAGCAGGTCCATGTGAACATAGAATTGAGATTATCTAACTATGCTTATAAATATATGTGCTCAGGGAAAAACTAGACTAAACCTAAGTGCTAACAGGCTCTCTCTGGGAGATGCAACAAGGTCTAGAAACAGCTTGAAGTGACGTGAAAGTCATTCAGGCGTGTCTGACTCTTTGCAACCCCATGGACTATACAGTCCTTGGAGTTCTCCAGGCCAGGATACTACAGTGCGTAGCTGTTCCCTTCTCCAGGGGATCTCTCAATCCAGGGATCAAATCCAGGTCGTCAGCACTGCAGGCAGATTCTTAACCAGCAGAGCCACTAGGGAAGTCCAGGTTAGGGGTATGTGAAAGACATCAAGTAACTTTGACACAAGAGAGTATAGCTGCAAATAAAAGAAGTTTTGAGTTGGGAACTATATTCAATATCTTGTAATAACCTATAATGGAAAAGAATCTGAAAAGTATATATACATATATTTATACATATATATGTGTATGTGTAACTGAATCACTTTGCTATACACTTAGAAACTAACAAGATTGTAAATCAATTGTACTTCAATTTAAAAAAATTAAAAAAAAACTAAGAGCAACATAGGTAATTATCCCCCCCAACCCCCACACACACCCTTTTCTTCTTCCTTTCTTTTTCTGAAGGGAGGTAATTCTTTAATATAACATTTTATAAGGTCGTAAGGTGAAGGTGAGGTCGCTCAGTCGTGTCCGACTCTTTGCGACCTCATGTCACAAAGAGTAACCTACTAGGCTTCTCCATCCATGGGATTCTCCAGGCAAGAATACTGGAGTGGATTTGAAACAGTGGAAACAGTGTCAGACTTATTTTGGGGGGTTCCAAAATCACTGCAGATGGTGACTGCAGCCATGAAATTAAAAGACGCTTACTCCTTGGGAGGAAAGTTATGACCAACCTAGATAGCATATTCAAAAGCAGAGACATTACTTTGCTGACTAAGGTCCATCTAGTCAAGGCTATGGTTTTTCCAGTGGTCATGTATGGATGTGAGAGTCGGACTGTGAAGAAGGCTGAGCGCTGAAGAATTGATGCTTTTAAACTGTGGTGCTGGAGAAGACTCTTGAGAGTCCCTTGGACTGCAAGGAGATCCAACCAGTCCATTCGGAAGGAGATCAGCTCTGGGATTTCTTTGGAAGGAATGATGCTGAAACTGAAACTCCAGTACTTTGGCCACTTCATGTGAAGAGTTGACTCATTGGAAAGGACTCTGAATCTGGGAGGGATTGGGGGCAGGAGGAGAAGGGGACAACCAAGGATGAGATGGCTGGATGGTGTCACTGACTTGATAGACGTGAGTCTGAGTGAACTCCGTGAGTTGGTGATGGACAGGAAGGCCTGGCGTGGTGCGATTCATGGGGTCGCAAAGAGTTGGACACGACTGAGTGACTGAACTGAACTGAACTGAATGGGGAACACTTTTTTTTCTGATTTTCTTTCATGGTTCTTATTGAGTAAGACTCCGTGTGCAGGTTGCTGTCTGCAGGGAGCAAACTGAGAGGTATATGGTTTCTCTGGACTAGCTCTAATTTTAGGAGGCAACAAAACAGACACTTAATAAAATAAGATGTTTTTAAGTATATTATATGTTAGAACACTTTCCCTTCTGGCTTCAGCAATATCAGAAAAATGAAATGAGCAAATTGATACTTTGATGATATTATTTTTATATCTAGCACATGCGCATGGCAGGTTGATTTCTGGTCTTACTTCCAGAACCAGGGTATTGGCTTAAAGATACCACTGTAATGATTTTGAGCCAAGACTGGAGCCAGGTTGGGTTCAAATCCTGGCACTACCCTAGCTATCTATCAGCTAGTGTGAGTAGGTGAGTAGCACAGATGACTCAGCATTGTCATCTGTAAAATGGGAGTAATATTAATAATGCCAACTTCAAGAGAGTTTAAATGAGGATTAAATGTTAGACACAGACAGGTACTTGGAAGCACTGGCCAGCATCACTTGTCACAGCATCTAGGGTTATATACCAGGGACCAAGAAGGCTTGTCCTCAGTACCCGCTCTCTTCCTTCCAACTTAGTCGCCAGGCAGTGTCCCCCCAGTCTTCACCCCAATTTGCTCCCAGCTTGTTTAGAGGACAGAGGCCTGGCCAGTGTCAGTCACTGATAGCAGTGAGATCCATTATATTTTAACTGAGTCTCCTCGGCATCGAGGAACAACTTGATAATCAGAAAATTTGGGGTCTATTGCTTCACCACTGCTTGCGCTGTGCTGTGCTGGGTCACTCAGTCGTGTCTGATTCTTTCCGACCCCACAGACTGCAGCCTGCCAGGATCCTCTGTCCATGGGGATTCTCCAGGCAAGAACACTGGACTAGGTTGCCATGCCCTCCTCCAGGGGATCTTCCCAACCCAGGGATCGAACCCCAGTCTTCCTCATTGCAGATGGATTCTTTACCAGCTGAGCTACCCCTGTATTTTTGCATGCTCAGTCACTTCAGTTGTGTCTGACTTTGTGCGACCCCTTGATCTTCCTAACCCAAGGATCGAACCCAAGTCTCATGTCTCCTGCATTGGCAAGCAGATTCTTTACCACTAGCGTCACCTGGCCCATATCTTTAGGAAAATCTCAAAATGCCATGACTCTTGGGATCCTTGTCCTGGGATGATCCTCAGAGCTGGGATAATGATTCTTGTCCTCATCTCACCTGGACTTTCTCAGGGATTCAGGAGACAGTGCCTATGGAACTCTTTTATAAACTGTAAAATGCAAACAGATACTGAGGATTGTTTTCATTGACTCAAAGGAAAGACTTGTCAGTGAATGGTATTCATGTTTCCTGGTCTTGATGTATTATTTAGTACTTGTGGCACAATGCTGAAGAGGAAACTTGTCTTATCTCTGACTTTTTATGGGTGGGATGTGTGATATTTGACCCACAAAATAGTACTTAGGTTACTAACACACTTTGTCAGGATTAAGACATTTCTTCTCCTGGTTTGCTGTCAAGAACGAGTGCTGAATTTTAACAAAGGCCTCTGAAACGTTTGTTAATACAATCATGTGGTTTCTCTACTTTAATCTCTTTGATAGATTCTTTTTACAAAATATTTATTTTTATGTATTTCTTTGGCTGTACCAGGTCTTAGTTGCTACTAAGTCTTCAGTCTTCACTGCAGCATAAGGAATCTTATGCCATGTGGACTTGAACTTCCTGACCAAGGATGGATCCCGAAAGAAAGTGAAATGCTGGGTTGTATCTGACTCTCTGCGACCTCATGGGCTGTAGCCTGTCAGGCTCCTCTGTCCATGGGATTTTCTAGGCAGGAATACTGGAGTAAGTTGCCATTTCCTTCTCTAGGGAATCTTCTTCCCGACTCAGGGATCGAACCTGGGTCTCCCGCATTGCAGGCAATGCTCTTTACCATCTGAGCCACCAGAGAAAGTCTTATGGATCCTGGGCCTCCTGCATTAGGAGCACAGAGTCTTAGCCACTCGACCACCAGCGAAATCCTTAGATTCTTAATATTGAAACAGCTTTTCATTCCTAGAATGATCTTTTTTTTTAAATTATTCTTTCAATACACTGTTGGACGTGGAATTTTTCTTATAAAAAAGTTATATATATATATGTTATATGTGTGTGTGTATATACCATATGTATTGCATATATACATGTGGAGAGAGAAATAGAGGTATCAGTGTTATACTGAACTTATAAAATGATTACAGAGCTCCTCATCTTTTCCTAGGCCCTGGAAACAGTTTTTATAGAATTTTCTCTAAAGGTCTGGTAGTATCTACCTGAAAAACCCTCTAAATAGATGCCTATTTTAGGTAGATCTCTGAATAGCTCTTCACTTTCTTTAATGGTTGACATTCTATTCACGTTTCCTACTCTTTTTTGGATGAACTTTTCTAATGTTATTTCCATAGGAATTTAATCATTTCATATACAGATTTTTCAGAATGCTTTCCATGAGGGTAACATTTTTACAATTTTTGACTTAATATTTTGTCTTTTTTCTGTCTTTTGACAAGTATGTCAACAGTTTGTTTTTCCATTAATTCTTCCAAAGAACAAGTTAATTCTATTGTCTTTTGTTTTTTTATATTTATTATTGTCTACTTTTATCTTCCCCGGTTTTTTGCTTCAATTTTATTCAGATTTATTTTCTATCTCTCTTCTCCTCACCTCTCCTCCCAGCTTCTTGAGTTGAAAACTTGATTGATTCATTCATTTTCAACCTTTCTGGTTTTCTATTATATGTATTTAAGGTTACATATTTTCCCTCAGAATGCTGCCTTATCTTGTATGTAGTGCTCTTGTGATTCTAAATTTCCAG